>JARKHS020035225.1:0-83759 GCA_030143305.2 Amblyomma americanum
AGACGCATACGTCGCTCTTTGGTCGGATGTTCAAGGCTTCTTCAATCTCCCTGGTCCGTTGATCAAAATATGACGGGATGACCATTGTGTTGATAAGCTGCGGAGCGCATTCATGCTCTCTGCAATGTTTTGCTAATTCACTGATGATGGCGCCCTTTAGGGATCTTTTGTGCTCTTGAAGTCGTTTATTCAATCAGCGCCCTGTTTGACCAATGTAGGTGCGTCCGCATGACAGAGATATTTCATAAACTTCGCTTTTCACACATTTCACATGTTTTTTCGTGTTTTTTCTTGCATTGATTTTTTCTTTACTCGCTGTTTACTTTGGCGCCCAGGCTTCTTAACTTGTTGGGGACTGACAAGAGCCCCTTTACACCAGCTCTTGCTCCTACCTTTTTGAGACTGTGGTAAATGCCATTAATGTAAGGAATGACCGCGTACGGCTTCCTTTATACTGATCTAGTTGTGACATATTTTCTGCCTCTAAGTGCTTGAAGAATCCCTTCGGCGACACTGGATAGCAGTCTCGTCGGGCAACCTGCTGCTTTGAACTTCATGCTGACTGGATCGCGTCAATGCGGCTCTCATTGCGGTTTTTTTTCTACCCCCGCCTGATGATCTTGGAGTGCGCAGATGTGTAGGGGACCAGTCCCTTCTAGCTTCGTGGTCCGTACCGCCAGCATATGTGAGCGCCTAGCAAAACTAGCATGAAGTCAAGAAATCGCATAACGTTGTTTTCTGAGAGTTCACTCGTTATTTCTAGTCCTAGTTCTTCTAGTCCTAGTTTTTCTAGTCCTTAGCAAAAGCAGCAACGAGAGCCGCATTGACGATATCCTGTCGTCATGAAGTTCAAGGCAGTTTTGACGCCCAGAACAGTCGGCTGAAAGCAGCAGTTTACCCGACGAGACTGCTATCTAGTGTCACAGAAGGGATTCTGCAAGCACTTAGAGGCAGGAAATACGTCACAACCACATCAGAAGAAAGGGAGCCGTACGCGGTCATTCCTTACATTAATGGTATTTCCCACAGTCTCAAATAAGTAGCCGCAAGAGCTGGTGTAAAAGTGCTCATGTAAGCACCCAACAAATTAAGAAGCCTGTGCGCCAAAGTCAACAGCGAGCAAAGAAAAATCAATTCAAGAAAAAGCACCGGAAAAAACATATTAAATGCGTGAAAAGGGGGATTATGAAATACCTCTGTCATGCGGACGCACCTACATTGGTCAAACAGGGCGCTGTTTGAATGAACGGCTTCGAGAGCGCAAAAGATCCCTAAAGGGCGCCATCAGCAGTGAATTAGCAAAACATTGCAAAGAGCCTGTCTGTGACCTGCAGCTTAGCAACAGAATGGTCATCACGTCATATTTTTATCAGCGGACCAGGGAGATTGAAGAAGCCTTCAACATCCGACAAAGAGAGCGACGTATGCGTCATCATACTTTAGATAGCGTTTCGTGACACGAAATTGATTATCTGCGTGTGTTTCCCTAATATTTTACCACGTGTACACCTTATGCGTTTGTCATGCTTCTGTCATTTCCTTATTGCACGAGCGAGATGTATATATTCGACGAACGTGCATTCAAAATCTGGTCGTTAGTCAGCGTCGATTCCCGCCTCTCTCTTCTTTGTTTCGTGCTGCGCTGCTCCCGCCACAAGAACATGAAATGTGCTGGCATTTTACACCACAAAGGAAATCTGAATTCAAAAAGTCACCCGATCCCACCCATATAACAAGAAATAGCAGCGCAATACAGATGTAATTTCAGTTTATTAGATGTGCTCTTTGCATTTAAATGATTACAAACAGGAGACGCCTATGTATGCACCATTTAACACACAATGTACGGAGCACTACGGCACAAGCATATAATAATGGCCAAATTTTTCTCTAGCTCTGAAAAATCTAAAAAATGAAGCAATAAAAACCTAATACAAGTTGAAAGTTGATGCACATCTAGCAAACATTCTAAAGGGTACAAAAGCATATATGCACACGCAAAAGCAAACGCATGCAAAGAGCAACCTGGGTGCCAAAAGAAAGGACGATATGGGCGTATGATAGAGATACGCGGTTTCAGGTCACGGATTTTCTGCGTGGTGAAACCTCCCTCTCGCTTTGCCTCTCGCACGAGCCTCGGAGTCAGCTTGAGCGTGGTATCAAAACAGGAAAAAAAAATTAATTCTTCTAGGCGAAAATAAAAACGAGCATAAACCAACATACCTTGACGACGTTGCCAACGGAAACCCGGGAATAAAATAAAATGCTGCGACTATATATATGAATTCAACGCAGCCTTCTGTCCTGCGCCTTCTCACGGCACCGCGAACGCTAAAACATACGCGTTACATCCTCGTTACACCCCGTTTTATTTTCTTGTGACTAAGTGTGGAGATAAGACTGCTTGGAGCCGGATGGAAAGGGGATACGTCTTGAGGTAGGAGCCCTGGCTCGCCGCACCCATGGTACAGCAGACCGCGCGTGTGGCACAATACGGCGTGGGAGGCGAGATCAAGGTGATCAAGGCAAAAGTAATCCGGTGGGGGTGGGTTGGGAGTCAGCGACGCTAACACAACACAAACTATACCGCTGCGACAGGACGGCAATGTAGGTAGAGCAGGTTAACCCATGGGCACTCGCAGCAAGAGTCTGGTGGGCCTCCGAAGATCTCTCTCGCCTATGACCGCAGTGGACGGCCACGCTGCCACCAACAGCACGCCACAGTCGTCGGAGGCGCTGAGGGATGCAGAGTGCGCGCTAGGAGTCGCCCATTGCCTTGAAAACCGCTGCCGCGAACGACGCCTGTAAGAGCGCCATTATGGTGTAGGGCCTTGAATCTGCGCAAAAGACTTGCGATGCGCCGCGCGCCGCTGCATCAGTTCGAAAAAGAATTATGTGGGCATGCCGAGGTGTGCGGGAAAGCTGCCATGAATCCGTAGCTACGAAGTTCACAACAGCCCAGTGATGAGAGCAAGAGCTGCCGCGCGCTGGGGCTTGCGCGCGAGCGGCTAGGGGCTGCGCGAATACGTGTGCGCAAGATGGCTTCCGTCCAGCGAGGAAGCCGGGCGACCGACGGGAGGCCATTACTGCGCCTCTGCTAGACAGCGGCGCAACGAGGACTGCTGGTAGTTGGAGATGCCTGCAGGGACCGCCGCACCGTGCTGAAGTGGAAACACTACAGAAGACGGGCACGTTGGGGACCGCCGCTTCGGGCGATGCGATGAAAAGGCAGGCCGCCGTCGCCTGCCTGCAGCATGGAGCCGACGGCCCACGAGAGAGATGCGAGGTCAACTGCGCTTCCTTCGGCTGTTCAAACAAAACTGTTTGATCTCTCAAAACCTTCTCTCCCCGTAGTTTTTGGCGCGAGAGAGAGAGAAAAGGGAGCGAGGAGTCAATTTGTATTTTTTGTTGAAAAGCATTGCTCCCAAAAACGTTCTCTCATTTACCTTTCTGGGATCAAAATGCTATGATTTGTTTTTGTTTCTGCTTAACACCCTCGAAAAAACGTTTCTAGGCCATTAGTGGGCGCACTGCCATTTTGCTTGTGTTTCTGTTGCTTGCCTCTTCGGCCTGGAAATGTTCGATAAATGTTGTACTGGGACTGGGACATTCCATCCTTTCTGGGCACATGTGGGGGGGGGGGGGGGGGGGGCTGTACGTTGTATCATATCCTTCCATATCATATTCTTCCTAGCTCCTCCGAATACTCAGGGTCTTATGGTTTACGTAACGAAATTTGAATAGTGTCCGCAACCACCTCGTCCTACGCCTGCTTTCCTGTCTCCTCCCTTCTTTCAATCTAGCCAGATAGCTTGAAATTTTTGGCGTCTTTTCATCCAACTCTCTTCATTAACAAGCTGCGTTCGTTCGGAAAAGCCAAAGAAAGCAACTCACTCTAGCTTCTTGACGGAACCGGCGAACGCAGTGACCCATAAAAGCCCTGCCCTTTCACAGCTCCTAGGATCCTTCACTTTTTCGCGTTGTTCTTCCTTTTCCTCCTTTCCGCAGCTCGTCTCCCGAAAACGACCTCAAAGGTGCCGCACCGCTGCGCCGGAAGCCGAGTTTCGGCCGCTCTTTCACACGCGTTATCTCCGAGCCACCCCCCCCCCCCCCCCCCCCCCCCCGCCCGAAAAGGGAGAGGCAGGAATGCCGGCTTCCTAGTGTTCCTAGGGAACAGAACATGCCTGACCTCATTATGTGCTCCAGCTAGCTATGGAACTTTGAGACAGCCGACAAGGCATATCATTGTCCTTCCACGCATCAGGCCGACCTCGAGGGAATGGAACTTTCTGTTGCTGCCGGCTGCCTCTAAGCCGTGACCCCGTTTTTTCGTTGATAAGGCAGCAAACTGCAGTTGACGGACCGTGACACGCTCCGACCTGCTGCATTTTCGCAGCTACTCCTCTAGAGAAGTCTGCACAGAGTAACATGCGATTCTGTGCCTCTCCGAGAAGCTTCCACTCGAGGTGGCCTGATTTTAAATTACTCTATTTCGGGCTTGTACCAGTTGGACTCTTCGCAATTTATGCCTTCGTAAGTTAGTTGCGGCTGAGATTCGTGTCGTCTGGCTCTTCTCCTCCGAATAATCTGTTTTATCTGTTTTATGATCGTACTTTTCTTGTTCATTATCGCTGATAAAAACAAAACCGTTTCGTGGCGAGTAGGCTTATAAGTGCGAGAGGTCCTGTTTTGCTTCGCCGGGTTAGGCGGGGTTATACACTGCCAGGGCGTGCTGCCTGATTCAATTGGCATAGAATCATGAAGAGGCTATAGGTCATCCTCAAAGAAGCCAGAAGGCCTCGACCATCACAACTTTCTGTGCTGCTTTTCCCTCTTGACCAGACTGTTACTTAGGCGTGCCTTTTGCTTAAATATAAGATTTTATCAGCGCTGACACAGCCTGTATGGTCGTAGGAGAAACCTGGATGCGAAATCTTAAGAATGAGATTTCCATTCTGAACTTTATTAACAACTTGAAGGTTTCTAGCGTGTGTGGAACACTCTTTTCTACATTTCGCTTATTTGGCTTCTCAACAATGAAAAGCATTTCTTGCTTTCTATCTGTGATCAGACAGGTGCCTCTTTTGAACTACGGTGGCAACAAAGTTCCTGAGTACTTGTCCTGAGTAATTGAGTCTTTGAATAATTCAGTCTTAAGCGTTACTGACAATAGCAAAAAGCAGCCATAATCGAGTTGGAAAACAGTCGGTAGTAATAGGTTTGCCTAACTGTGTCAGCAAAAAATTCGAGTTCTGCAGTGGCTCCCCTGCATTGACCGAACAATAAATCTAACAGTACGACTGCCAGAGGGACATCAACAATTTTTATGAATTCGCCTGCATGTTAGCAACTGGAGGTTTCAAGATGTTTTAAGATTTTAGTTCAGCAAGATGTAAATCCGAAGAGTACTTTAAAGCTATTCAGTTAGGTCGGAGCGCTCGTTAGAAATAGCTTGCGGTTACACTTCTAGACTATCTTTTTACACCATATTTGCGTAATTAACTGCAGAGTTTTATTTGTCAACTTAAAACTGAAGCACACAGCGCTGTAGAAAAGCGGTTGATTCGGCTCATATGAGTAGGGCAGCAAGCAGTACTTGCCGCGGCTTGCCGCTTCATCGAAATGCTGCCGCGTTTCAAATTTTTTCAATACTGTGCGTAGATAACCCATAATTTCCTGCATTTCCTATTTCGTCCCTCTTTGTGCAGATTTGCTCTGTTTGATGGTACAAAATTACTGGCAGGTTGATCTTTCTGTGGCCACCGATTCGGCAATATTTGCCGCCCTCGGGCTCTAACACAAGAGACATGTTTCCTTGTCGATAGGTAATACCGTGCTTGCGATTTCGTTTTAATCCTAAGGTTAATTCTTTCCGGCCAAAGAGCTGTCTAAGTTTGTTTTCTTGCAGCAGGTCTCGAAATCTTGACTCCTCAGAATTAGAACGTTCAGTTCGGCGAGTTGGCACATATGCATCTTTTGTAAAACAGCGCGAACAACGTCGGACAAGAACAAGAAGGACACGGGACGAGCGCTGACTCTCAACTAAGGTTTTATTAGCAACACCTGGTGCTTATAAAGGAAAAACATACGCAGAGTAGGTCACATGTTACACTAAAAGCGATAAAACATGATGCAGAGAAGCACGCGACGCTCAAACGCCACCACGAAAAGCTATCTCTTTTTCATTGAGAGTGACTGACGGTTTGCTGACACACTTTGGCTCTTGACTGATCTAGAATGCTTCCATTACTTCTCGCGTGGTCTGATCACAGTGCGTGTACAGCACATTTGTGCTACGCCACGTTGCTGTGCATTTTTTCTTCTTTTTCATTACTTCACACTTTTACAGGGATGTGGATGATGTGGGAGAGAGATGTGGCCTTAATGCATTAACACTGACAGCGTTGTGGCTGACATGCGGCACTGCAGCAATAGCCTAGGCCGCAGCGTTCATTTGGTGATCAATCTCTCGCGATCAACCATTAACTGCATGCCACCTCCCAGGGTGGCAGTGAGGGCGCGCTGCCTGTCCAGTGTGCGGAACGCAATCAAAAGCAGGCTTTTGCAGTTGGACACCAACGCCACGTGCACGAAAGCGAGATTGACGTTCTCCCTGGACCCACGGAGCCGGTCGTGCGCCTTTCCGTTCGTGAAAATGAACGGCCCTTTGCAAAGTTGCCAACGCCAATGAACTCTATGAACGCCGTCGGCTCACTTGTTTTTTTTGGTTTTTGAGGAAAGGAAATGGCACAGTAACCGTCTCACATATCTCGGTGGACACCCAAAACGCGCCGTAAGTGAATGGATAAAGGAGGGAGGGAAAAAACTAATAATTATTGGTTTTGGGGGAAAGGAAACGGCGCAGTATCTGTCTCGTATATCGTTGGACACCTGAACTGCGTCGTAAGGGAAGGGATAAAGTAGGGAGTGAAAGAAGAAAGGAAGAGGTGCCAT
The DNA here is from genome assembly GCA_030143305.2 of Amblyomma americanum. Taxonomy (NCBI): domain Eukaryota; kingdom Metazoa; phylum Arthropoda; class Arachnida; order Ixodida; family Ixodidae; genus Amblyomma; species Amblyomma americanum. Next base: position 6,955 of record JARKHS020035225.1, read on the forward strand.
AGTGGACTCGCCGCGGTGGCTCAGTGGTTAAGGCGCTCGACTACTGATCCGGAGTTCCCGGGTTCGAACCCGACCACGGCGGCTGCGTTTTTATGGAGGCAAAACGCTAAGGCGCCCGTGTGCTGTGCGATGTCAGTGCACGTTAAAGATCCCCAGGTGGTCGAAATTATTCCGGAGCCCTCCATTACGGAACCCCATTCTTCCTTTATTCTTTCTCTCCCTCCTTTATCCCTTCCCTTACGGTGCGGTTCAGGTGTCCAACGATATATGAGACAGATACTGCGCCATTTCCTTTCCCCCCAAAGCCAATTATTATTAGGTGCCATAGTGGAGGGCTCCGAAATAATTTCGACCACGTGGGGATCTTTAACGTGCACTGACATCGCACAGCACACGGGCAACTTGGCGTTTTGCCTCCATGAAAACGCAGCCGCCGTGGTCGGGTTCGAACCCGGAAACTCCGGATCAGTAGCCGAGCGCCTTAACCACTGAGCCACAGCGCCGGGTGGAAAGAAGATAATAATAATAATAATTGGTTTTGGGGGAAAGGAAATGGCGCAGTATCTGTCTCATATATCGTTGGACACCTGAACCGCGCCGTAAGGGAAGTGAAAAAGGAGGGAGTGAAAGAAGAAAGGAAGAAGAGGTGCCGTAGTGGAGGACTCCGGAATAATTTCGACCACCTGGGGATCTTTAACGTGCACTGACATTGCACAGCACACAGGCGCCTTAGCGTTTTTCCTCCATAAAAACGCAGCCGCCGCGGTCGAGTTCGAACCCGGGAACTCCGGATCAGTAGTCGAAAGAAGATCGAGAAAAACTCAATATTGAAAGTTGGATTTTGAGGAAAGGCGCGGCGCTGCGTAGCGCCGGAACATCTGTGGCTCGGTGCTACTAGTGGCGCATGCGCAGTAGTGACTAGACAGAGGAGAGAGAGAGAGAACCGAGTCGCGGCGGCCACCTGCGCCGTGCGTGACATCACTCGTGCTCCGACATACGCTGGCTCGCGCGAAGCGCGGTGTTGACTTGCGTAGTGAAGCTTTTCGCTTCAAAATTGCTAGTGGCTTAGCTCTGGTTAACTCTGGTCGAAAGCGAAAAGGTGCATCTCCATGGCTGCGTTGAGCCCGCCGCGGTGGCTCAGTTGTTAGGGCGCTCGGCTACTGATCCGGAGTTAACGGGTTTGAACCCGACCGCGGCGGCCGCGTTTCGATGGAGGCGAAACGCTAAGGCACCCGTGTGTTGTGGGATGTCAGAGCACGTTAAAGATCCCCAGGTGGTCGAAATTATTCCGGAGCCCTCCACTGCGGCACCTCTTTCTTCTCTCAGTCCCTACTTTATCGCTTCCCTTACGGCGCGGTTCAGGTGTCCGCCGAGAAGTGAGACAGATACTGCGCCATTTCTTTTCCTCAAGAACCAATTCAATTCAAAATTCTATGTGCCGGCCGTTTTGACGGTGAATAAACAAACAGCACAAAGCTTCGCGGCACTGCTAGCCTTCAAAGCAACATAGGCCCAATGCTTCACAAGAAAAAAAGGTGGGCATAATAACCACTTCGAGTAGAAAAATAAACACTGACAATGCAAGCACAAAGCCTCCGTTTGCGTCCTTAATAGCGCTTCAGGCGCACGATATTCGCAGTTTCTGACCGTGAACGGCGCCGTGCTGCAATGCTTTGACTCCATAGGGGACGACCTCGTAGTCAAGTTTCCCGACGCGATGAAGATCCTCTTTCGGGTCGAAGTAGTAGCGCAAAAGCACTTCACCTCAGCCCGCGGCAGCGAACAGGCGTCCATATTAATACACGGTCACCAGGCTTGTATTCCATGTGGCGTCAGCGTAGATTGTAGCGTCGGGCGTCTGTGCGCTGTTGGTCCGCAATCCGAAGCTGGATAAGCTGCCAGGCTTTCTCTGCACGCTGAAGGTAATCGGTAACGTCTAAGTTGTCTTTGTCGCTGACGTTCGATAGCATGGCGTTGAGCGTGGTCGTGGCCTTCTTCACATGGACGAGTCTAAATGGCGCCAGCTCTGTGCAGAGTGTGTTGCTGGGCTAGGTGGTAGTTGTCGAACATCGTGGAATCGCAGTGCTGGCAGACAAGGACACATAGAGAACACATGCTTGCCATAAAATGCTCACTATGTCTCCAGGCTGAGCGGTTGGGCTTCTGGCAATATTTGATGCATTTGCTAGAGCACCTTACGCAGCCCGCTCTCATAACGTTGGTTGTCGTCATCTAGGCGTATTAAAGTCAAAGTGAATGAGAAATGTCCTACGTCTTTGCGCAATATATTAAACTCTGGTCACTTCCAATTTTTTTTTTTTGTCAGACAAAGCAGGGCACAGCTTGAACGTACCGATGCGCTTTTCTCTTCTCGAAGTTTACATAAAGGAATAAAGGAATTTGCATTTAATAACGCTGAAATGCGAGAGGCGGGTTCTGCGTGTACTTTGTGGAAATTTTGTAAACGGCCCAAAACGCCGCGTGTAAGACAAGACTTCACAATTTCTTTGCATTGCTGCGCAATGTTTCCAGAGTCTGTCCCAAGAGAAAGAGAATTTCGTGGTGCGCCTCACGATGCTGCGTCGGTACAGGTCTGGCGGTATTGAAAAGTCGTTCAAATAGAATGGGCGCGCGTGCGCCAACGCCTGGGAGAGCAAATAAAAAAAACGCCACAATACCGTATAGGTAAGGACGACGTTAAAGCTCGTCGATGTCACGGACGAATGTGCTGTCCGCATTGCGATATTTCGTCCTACATCTAAAATTCTGGAATTCAATGCCATTGCCCTCTGCAAAACGATTTGATTACACGCCGGACGCATGATATTTGATTTTTGTAACACAATGTTTTTAAAAAGTAAACCATAGAACGCAGGAAAAATAAAGAAATGTTGTTCATGATACGTAAAGCTTTCTGTTGTTGTTTTTATATTTTATGCGGCAGTGATACGAAGCTCGTTTAAGTCGAATTGCGCCAGCTCCTGCAGCAAGGTCAGAATACATTAGAACTTAACGTTAGGGCACTGTCGATCTACTGCAGGCTTGTACACCGCATACTCTTGCTGATGATATAAGGCTTGGAAATCTGCGTTCTTTTATTTCATTTTTGAGCACTAAATAATGACACATGTTTTAACACGATCAAGCCCGAGCTTGACCGTGTCTGAATGTACTTGATGGCCTCCAAGTACAAATTCGCTGTTTATTATGCTCAAGGACAAAAGGCAAACTTTGAGAACGAGGACGGCTTTTCTGTCGAGTAGTTTCAGTGTTCGGTAAATGCTCACACATTCGTAATCTCGCATATGCAATCATATTGTTCGCAGAGCTCATTAATGTCTAGCAAGCCAAGAACACTGCTCAACTGCCCAATCTTGTGCCATCGCTATTGCATATAGATATACATGTATTTAAAAAGACGAAACTCTGGCATTGTATGCGCGCGGTGGTGCTACATGTCCAGGATCTTTTGATCGCTCAATCTGTCGCCCTATATTAAAGTGGTTTCGCTCTCTCTCTGTCTCTCTCTCTCACTCTCTCTCTGTATCCCTCTCTCACTAATATACATCGTTAATACCTTCAATTTTTGTCATATGAATGAATGGAGGCTTTTGATGACAAAGGCGGAGATTAATTAATGGATAAATTGTCAATGTTTGCTGCACGTCAAAGCAGTTTATGAATTGCCGGTGTTTTGTTGGTATTGTTAGCTGTCAGCACTGGTAATCGCAAATATTGTGGCAAAGCCTAGATCGCTCTTGCACGTGACCAGGTTTGTGAAATAATTGTGCGCTCATTTATCTCGCACCCGCTGGAGTAAAGTTCCGTGCGGTCTATGCCAGAGAGACTATATGTCGTTTGCAAAGCTTTTTAATCTGGTATTCTACTGCGATGGTTATTTTCGAGCATACTACAGATTAAAAGGTCCTATTCATTAAGGTTGCAGTTGATGGGAGGCCGTATCTAACATGCATTCTACGCAGTGTCTATAGAAATGGCTCAGCCATGGCGCTCGTAATGCTTGAAGTAAATTACCGCTGAGTATGGCAGCGGCTTTTATACTTGGTTTGGTTGATTCAGAGACCCTAAAGTCAAAGGGAAGCCTATGTCGACAGGCGTGAACAGGTTTCCTGCCAATCTAGCGGCATCGTGCTTGTGTGGCAAGCCTCTCTGAGGTCAGCCCTGCCTGTAATAAAGGGCACTGGAAATTATAGCGTCTCGAATAAAATTGCAGTTATTTGCATAACTCTGTACGTTGCTATCAATTCTGTGGGTGGCGTTTTACCTCCGCTTGCTCTTATTAAGGACGAAAGCGCACTGACGACGAACTTGAATGTCGTTTTTGCGAAAAGAACAGCGGTTATGGCTGGACAGGGAAACATGGGCTCATTTTGTACGCGCAACTCTACATAGGGGTCTCAAAAGCTTAGCCTGACTGATAGATGCTGCGTTGTACCTATCTATTACTGTTCGTTATGATAATCGCTGAAGTTATAAAAAATTATTCAATGAAAAGAGATATTAGTGCCTATTGGCTCCGTTCACCAGCAACTGATATTCTGACGCAAAGTACGGCACTAAGCCCAGTACAAAAATCTCGCCCATCGTCTGGAAAAATTCCCTCTGCATAGCTGAGGCTATGAGCACAGGAGATTTAGTGGAATAGAACAATAGGATTAACTTCAACTTAGGGTATGTTTGCCTCTGCTTCCTCTGCTGCTGCCACAAGCGAAAGACAGCAAAGAAAGGTGCTTGCTGGTCGGTCCGCATTGAAACTTTTCTGTCAGAGAAATATTTTCAGTGCCTGCCCCACGACGAATTCCCCCTTATGAAGTAAAGCTGAGATTTGGGTGAGTTGGTAAGCATTCATGGTAGGTGAACAGCGCAACAAAGCGCCTGTCTTGCCTTTGTCCCGCCTTTGTCGCGCAGTTCACCCACCATCCTTAAGGAGATGGAGGGATGTCGGCGATGGTTGTTTTTTTTTCACAGCGGCAGTGGAGGCTCATAATAACACTTTGAAAAAAAAAACAAACAGCTCGATACGAAAAACAGCTCATTTTTTCCTTTTGTTTTCATATGATTTTCCTTGGCGGGGTTTATAGCACACGGCTACGTGATCGAGAGCTCTTGTTCTTGCGGGCAGTGCTGCAGGGGACATGATAGAGGGACTGTAACAGTTCAGGTCCTAGTGGGGCCTAAAAAGAGGTGCAGAGAGTGTTGCTTGCACCTCACACCACTTCATCTTCTCTTTTCCAACCGCAAAACAAAACGCGCATCCAACTTGCGGGGGTAAGAAATTTCGCAGTTGAATGCGCTCACGTAGTCCTGAAAGGACGTGACAGAGCAGCCCAGTTTTTCATCTTGTACAAAAACCTGCGCGACTATCTTGTGCTTGGTGTGTATGTTCATGTGTGCAACAGATTTTGCGACATTCGAGTTCTTTCCATTTTTCTGTCTTTTCCGAAGAAACCACACGTCAAGGTAATGGATGTGGTATAAGAAGCGCAGGGTCATATGCGAAGATTAATCACGAACAGTGGAAACACCCTGGGCGAAAAGTGTCTTCAAAAGTTCAGGCTGTAAGGAGTGTGGCATGCCGCTAAAGTTCGCCGAAGGCGATGGGCATTTCTTGCTGCGGTAGGTTTAGAAGATTATCACAATTTTGGTTTTAGAAACCAACTGCGGCTTTTAATCCGGCTTAAACGCAATAAGATCCGCTTCTATCTTCTTTTGGATGAACTTGGTGGAAACTACTTGTTATCAATGCAACAAGCTGATTCCACGACATATGGAATTAATGCAGCAGTCAAGGAGCGCTTTAAGGTGGAACGACCTCTCCGCGTCCCTTACAACTGAGATTGCCATACCTACAGTTGAAGGGGCAATCTAGTGACTTTTATCGATTAATTGTTTTTCGGCAATCGAAAGCTTCTTTTTGAAATGAACAAACAACCGGCTGTAGCGCTGAGAAACACAACGGAACAATTTAAAACGTAATTTGTCCTATATGGTAGTCTCTACTTCTCTTGGTAGATGGCGTCTGTCAACCCTGACATCGGGGACACTGAATATAGATTGTAAAGTGACTCTGTACATCTCTATAGGCATGACGACTGCCACACCGTCTAGGCGGCACGCAACGGCAGTAATGAGAGTGACATTACTCGTGAGGCATATGCTTTATTAACACTATAGTTGAGAGCACTAAAGTGGTTTTAAAAATACTATCAAAGAATAATACCAGCGATATCTATTGCAGATGCCAGCAACCACTTTTGCTGGAAGTAGTGCTACCAAATGGCAGCGCCAAGGTAATTTATTGAAAGAGTGGTAAGTGAGTTGTCTTAAGTGAATATCCACAAAAATAACTCCTGTATAACGCTAGGTAATAGCCACGAAATTCATTGCATTCACTCTAGCCATTTGTCATGTTAGCCGCAATAACAGAACACAGATCCGGTAAGACGTGGCTTTCTTTGCGGATTTAACATATAAATTCTAATCTAAACCCATAGTACTGCCCTCGTTATTGTGACCATGTGTTGAGGACCGCCAGACTATGCCACTATTTTTATACTTCTCTCCGACAGAAGACATTCTCTTTTAATACCAGTTAAGACATATTTAAGTGGGGCAACAAATAAAAGGCACAAGCTACGTAAAAGTATGCTTCGCCATATTTACCGCATATGCTTATGAAAGAAACGCGTTCAGAACTAAAGCGGCAGCTCGTTTTCTTGATTTTCTTTTTCTGAAAGAGAAGAGCTATCATGTAGGTGTATAAAGCCCATAATTGAACTTCCTTGACTCGCATCGCAGGTGCGTTAATGACTGCTTCAAACGTGTGCAAAGCACATCCAGATTTTTTTCATTTCTCATCAATTAACACTTCTCTCCCCTGTGAAGTTCCGCAGAAAAATGTAGTGCTCCTATACTATTCCCGTTTCTTCCAACTATAGCGTTGCCACAGAAAAAAAAAACCGCCAGCGATGTTATAGACGTAGCCAGTCTTATGCAAAATTTTCCTCTGGAAAAATAAAGCTGTGATTGCTGAAACACAAAGTATAAAATTTTGCGTACACCCTGTGTGAACGCTCATCGTGCATTTATCTGGCATACGGAGATAAATGCGAAGTCTTCAAAACAGTGAGCTTGAAAAAAAGCCGCCTTTTCCAAATGTGGCCGCACGGAAAGTGTCCACTCTTTATGTTAGCTTGATTAGGGACAAATTTAAACAAGCAAGGGACTTATATCTCGGTCGCGCAAGCAGCACCGTCGGCGCGGATTCAGTACCTGTCGTGCACTTCGCTAGTTATGTCGGATTTTGGATTTCGCCGGTCTTCACGCCTGAAGGCTTTGTCTCTCATTTAGCCTTAATTCTTACTGGCAGAGGGTGATGCGTACACAGAAACTTTACTGCAGCAGCACAATGTAGGCGTACCCAGCGAAAAAAGCGCAAATGATTCCACGCGATTGCTTGGCTCCATCCCAGAGGTTCATGAAGTGGTTCCGCACGACTGCATTACTGCTTAACCAGAGGAACGTAGCTAGAACGCTTTTCTGACAACCCTAACAGGACCCATAGAATATTCTTTTTGTTTTTGTTTGCTCTTCAGGGAAACAAGACTCTATTCCACGGTTGAGTGCGCACTGCCGATATCTTGTGCCGTTTGACCTTGTTGCATTTACTGAAACTAGAAAAGGGTGCCCAAATTTGGTGTTTAGGTGTTTATCGACATTCACGCAAATACTATCTCATTGTTACAAAATTTGGCTTCCAAAGCAAAAAAGGAAAACTTATGACGCTGAAAATAACGTACATGAGCAGCTGTTTTATTGCTTTCCAAGTGTGTTCCAAATTCAAGCAAAAGGCGTATGCCCTTTTTCTTCAAGAGAGCCATCTTCTCTGTTGAAAACGAAAGGATAGAAGTGCGTTTGCGTTCTTGCTTACGTCCTTAGTGTTCAATATGCGACACGACTACGCCTATTAAAATGTGTGAACTCTGCTACTCTATACGTACGACCAGGTGAATGAAGAATTAGATAAGCACAGAAATTATACAAGAAAATGGTTCTGCAAGGTACCGAGAGACTTCAGTCAACTGTGGCACTAGCATCAAAGAACGTGAGTGGGCAATCGTCTCATAGTCAAATATATATCGTGCAGTTTTGAACTTAAAATAAATCGCTAGCTTTATGACAAATTTCTTATTGAAACTGAAATAATATCTCATTGTTAAAAATTTAGCTTCAAAGCAAAGAGGGGGAACATATGATGCTGCAAATACAGCACAATGTAAATTGTTCCCAGCATGCCGCCGTTTTGGAGGTGACTGCTTGATTAATAAAATACGCACAGCAATTCTGGCATGGATGCTTTAGTGAAAGGAATGAAGAGTTAGACAAAGCAACATTAGGCGTTACCATATGATGAGGAGAGTAGTGAGTCGTAGCTAATTCCTGCCATCTCGTCTTCCTGAACACGACACACTTCATACCCAGTAATTCTGGACAAAAGCATTTTTGAGCAGAAACAATTTATGAACAAAATTTTTTATATAATGTAAGATTTCACTATACCAATCAATATATCCGCAGATCACCCGGCGGCATTCTTGTATTTTTTTTTCTATTCACGTTTTTCCTAACGTCAAAAGAGTTCCCCATTGGTTTTGTAGGGCAGCCTTAACTGATCGATGCGATCTCTGGAAACACCTTAAAATAAAGATTTTTTTACCTATCAGAATAATAGATCATTACCTTCAAAAATTGCATAAACGCGTCTTATGATTTTCTAATTTTCAAAATTTTTGCCCGAGAAAGCTGGACTTGAAAATAAGGTTGCATCACAAAAGTTGGGAGCGCAAGATCAAAGAGCAAGTGACAAGACACTCGTTATGCCCGTTTTTCCTCCGTGCGCTGTCAGGATACCGAATGTACACAGAAATTAATGTAACGCGATTTATAACTCTCCCAGTTGAACTGTATGTTTTCAGCAGTCTGCACTTCCCAGTGTGTATACGTTAATAGATCGAAGTTTTCAGTAGAGATGTCTGCGATGCTCCTGCGATCCAGTGATAGCAATGCGACCATACATATTTTTTTTCTGCCTTCGTAATAGTTTCTACTTTCTACTCTTGAATAAACGAATACCACAGGTCTGCCTCAGCAGAAAGCAGGGAGGAAAGCATGACACGGTTTCTGTAAGACCAGAAGGAACTCCGATGAATCCAGAAGGGAGGCCGCAGGTGCCAGCACTCTAGGAGGCCGTTCTGACATGGTAAGTCTAGGAATTGATTGCCTACAGGCGTGTGGTTCGGCATTCTTCCTAAAGAAATCTGCTGAGAAGGTGGCCTTAGATACGTAGAAAGCGACAACACAAACTTCTGAAAAGAACAGTCTACCGGAAAAATAAAATTGATATATAGATAGATAAAGGAGGGGGGCGGGAGGTAGGGATGTTAACCAGAAAGGCTTCCGGTTAGATACCCTGAACTGGGGAAGGGAATGAGGGAATTAAAATAATAAAGAGAAAATAAAGTAGGTTCCTGCAAGGGCGGGCTCCTGGGTAGCTCTAGGATGAGGGGGGGGGGGGGGGGCGGTCTCATTTCAGCAATGTATTTCTGGGACGTTTTCTTCAAGTTGGAGAAAATTTTGTTCAGAATGGCTTCCCTATGTAAAACATCTCACTTCGAGTGATCAGCCTCTTCCCCCCCCCCCTTCCCGTTCCCTTCCTGTGAAATCTTCCCCTGGGTTCATGGCATCTCCCTTTTTTTCTACATCTTTTTCAACGGCACACATGCATGACCTTTACGTTCTCTGCGCTCGTGACGGACGGAATCAATATGCACCGGGCGCATGTAAGTGACTTCGTGCAAGTTCGCCACACGGCGGAGGAGGCGGAAAGGGTGGGTTAGATCCTGGATAGAGTACCACCCTTTACATCCGCAAAGCTGTTCGGGAAAATGACGTAGAGCATAAAATATTCATATAGCAAACTGCAGGTATCGGATTGCCTCGGAGTAACTCGAGCGTGGTTCGTCGCCGAGATGGTCCTGAGCTTATTTATTAAAACCTAGCCAAGATGAAGCTGCGTAGTCTGAGCACCTTTTGGGAAGCCGAACGTAACGATGTGTAGGACTTGAATTGGCCTGAAATCGATATTTGGCATTCGGCTGTACACTAACAGTTCCTTGTAGGTACTGCAAGGAACAGTCTCATCTGCCGTGGTTTTTGACATGCTGCAGATAGTAGACCTCTGTGGGCGCAATATTATTGCTGATCTTTTACGTTATGTCTGTTACAGATTACAGCACTCGATTCTAGAAGACGAGGGATTAACAACGGGAATTTTCTACGCAAAACTTGTGGCTAATTGCTTTCACTTGTTTTAATCTATGATCGCTGTCATTCAGGTAGCAGGACTGTCTGCCTTGCAACATTGTCTCATGTTTTGAATTTTTGTCAAAAAGAGATTTTAAAAGCTTTCAGTGCCTAAAGAAAAAATGGAAGGGAAAGCGCTTGCTTCTCGTGGATTTCGCGGGCGATTTCTGATGAAAATAATTTTCGGTTCTTCCATTCTAACAGCTGCGAGGCGCTATGCTTGGCCGAAAACTTCAACTTCTGGCTCGCGTATAGTGAACATCTCTGCCAGGTAATAGAAACATGGTTAATTTAGAAACGCCCTAAATTGCGTGGTCTCGCGAATTTTTCATTTATAAATAGCAGACATTTCTCATTAGCTTCTCAAGTGTATTGAGAACGGTGCTTTTATACTCTCCAAAGGTATGTAAAGAATAAGGCCGACTCGCTGATGACGCAAATGGGCCAGCAATTAACGGGGCGATTCCTTGCTAAGCCGGTGAACGTGTCTGCATATAAAATTCTGAGTCGTCGGCCTTTTTTCGTGTTCTCTCAGATTGCTTCGCGCCGTCGGCGGGATTTCAGAGTAATGGCAATTCAAGCTTGCGATAAGCAGTAGAGCGTTCAAGCAAAGAGATAATGTTCCTTTTGATAAATTTTCACGTCCCCGCTTTTTAAGCGCTTACATGCACTTATTTCTCGTACGCTCGAGGGGAAGACGTAAAAGATAGCAGTAAAAGTGGTAATATATAACAGGCTATCAATTCAGAAAAAAGCACTCACCACCAGGAAAAAAACGTGGAGCTTCTCGACAGGTTTCCTCAGTCAGTGCCGAACAAATCAACCGCGTTTGCTTATCCATTGCTGCTAATTTCCCGTCACCGTAATGCGTTGCCATGGGCTGCGAATATTGTGCTATTTCTTGATTTCTCTTGAGTTTCGCAGTGAATCGGCATTAATATAATCTCCCCTCGGCTTGGTGCGAGAGCTACGGTAGCCTCTGAAAAAGAACAGTTCATAATCACACCATTTTAAGTAAAGATTATGTTCTTTGTTAATTTATAAACTATGTTTGGAAAGTGCCTATGAATAAAGGTTCGTTTTACATTTCTTCGACATAACGGAAATAAAAATTGGCTGCTGTCGCTATCTTTCAGCGAGTGTCGTTGTTTCTATCGAAATTGGCGCAACTATCACAGGCTGTGACAAACTTCATAAAGAACAGTCCCACTCTATGGCTGTTCAGTGTAGATATCGCGTAGTTACTGCTCCGGATTTTGACAGAATGGCGCTGTTTTTTCTAGTCTAATGCGTGCTTACATAGAAAGCGTCGCTTTTTGATATCGCGTACTTCCTCCGATGACATACAGCTTCTCTTTGTCGCCCCTCGTCGCGGCTTCATTTCATTATAAAATTATGAAAAATTGTCACCATTGTTCACGTTTGCAGGCTTATAGTGAGCCTTGAATGGCTGAATGATCAATGACAGACAGAGCAGAACGCTGGGTCTAAAAATTAACATGCAGAAAACCGAAGTAATGTTCGACAGTCTAGCAAGAGAACAGCAGTTCACAATTGGCAGCGAGGGGCTGGAAGTGGTAAAGGAATACGTCTCTTTAGGGCAGGTAGTGACAACTGTTCCGGATCATGAGAGGGAAATCTCTCAGATCATGAATGGCAGTTTACTAATATCCCTGAAGAGAAAAGTGTATACAACAGCTGTATCTTACCGGCACTCACCTACGGGGCAGAAACGTGGAGGCTAACGAAAAGGATTCAGCATAAGTTAAAGACAACGCAGCGAGCTATGGAAATAAAAATGATAGGTGTAACGTTAAAGGGACAGTGAGGAGAAATCTATCAATTTTTTTAGGAAAATCTGATAGTTCGGCATTTCATGACATTGTTGATGATTGTCCGGGAGCGAAAGATGCGTTTATTTCAAAGAAATTTATATTCGAAGTTGAAAAATTTTTCCCGCCCTCCGATTCAAACTCGGCGCACTATTATGACGTAACGGCGTATTCTTATGACGTCAAAGGACGGAGTGACGTGAAACGTGACGTAAACGGAGAGACCGTGATTTCTGGCAGCAGGTGGTGCGGTCTCGCAGCAGCCAAAATGAAAGCTACCGCCGCCGCACGTTCAAGGCATCTATCGGGGGTCGCTACCGTCGCTTCGTTTACGTTTGCACCGGCGTCTTGCCAGCGTTACGATGGATCCCGTTCCCAAACCCGCCAACGAAGTTCTCGCACAAACTCCGGCCTGCATTTCAGCGACCTCAGCCCCACAGAGCATGCGATGCTTTTGAGGGAGCACGGTTAGGTTAGGCGCCCGCGGGTCGTTTCCCCCTTCCTCGGTGAGCAGCCGTTGCTAATTAAATACCTTAACCCCAGTGCAGGGAGTCGCGAGGGACGAGGACAAGGTCGGCACGTCGCGCCTATCAGAGGCTGGGCGAGGTTTTGGGGCCAATGGATTGTGATCCTCTGAAAGGCGCTGTTGCACGGTTCAGCAGGCGCGCTGTCGAGGATGTTTCTCACGGTTGCAAGGGCCAGGTTATTTCTTTTTTGCCACAAAAAACCGATGGGGGCTCAAGGGTGCTCGCGTTTAAAGTTAGCGGCTTTAAGGTAAAACGGATGCACGACGCTTCAACGGGTTCGGCGCGTTTCCGAAAGTACGAGGTCCACTAGATCGGGGTCTCTCGTCCACTTGCATGTAGCTTCAGATGTGTACTGTGAATGGATTAAATTAGCCGAGAGCTCGAAGAGAACAGCTCCGCCCGACTGCCGAAGCTATTAAATGGAGCCGCAAACAAACGAGTTGGAGGAGAGCGGAGTCACGGTCTCTGCAGATTCCAAATCTCTTTTAAAGCGAAAGCTTTACTGGCCGCGAACTTGCGATTTCGCCGCGGCGGTCCTCCGAGGAGGCACATGAGGTCACAACGCGCGCCTCGCCGCGGAGCCGAACCGGTCTGGCCGGGCCGGCGGCGGCTGGCGCACTCGGCGCGAAATAGAGACGTGCTCCAAGTCCCCGACAGTGCGGTCAGAGTGCTCCGAAGCCGCCGAAAGCGTCGGCTGTCAAGCGCAGTTTTAATATAGAGGGTCTCGTTTTCGCCGACGTGACGTCGCCGTGCAGCGCGCGCGCGCATTCCGCCGGAGTATAAACGCGCCTTAACAGAGCCGGCGCTTAACCGCTAACCAACGCATTCGGTGGCGGCATATGTGGGAGCCACTGAAACCCCCCGCACACTCACTGAACAAAAAAAAAAAAGCTGTGCCGAGGCTCGGAATCGAATCAAGCCTTTGGCGTTTTAGGCTGAAACGCTACCACCCCGCCACGACGGCTCAAGCTTTAACAATGAGTAAAGGCGCATCTAGGGAATGCACTCTTCCGAAGCAGAAGTCTCCGCGCTTTCGCTACGTACTTTCTGGACTAACAGAGCTAGGCCATCAGTATTTTTTTCTTAACTGCCCTGTATCTCGTCTCCCGTTCCTAATAAACGATTTCCGTTAAGTAGTTCGAAGTTGAATGGCACAGCCGGGAACGTTTCGCCGGGCGAGCTTACGAAGACACGACTGCTCTTTATACTGCTAACTGCCTTGTACGATCACATCATAGGTCTTCATCGACCGTGGCGATCAACTGACCAGCCCTAACAGGCTCCTTCAAAGGCTAACTAGCACTAGAAGCGGCACTTGCAGTTCCTCTGCTGTTCGGCGCTTGTAACTAGAGGCGCGTCGAAAACAAAACCACGGGGCACGCAAACCTCATAGACGCGAAGCGCCATAACAAACCGAAACTCTCCTGGACGCCTGTGACGCCACCAAGCACCGGTTTTCTTTGCTTTCAACATTCAGGTTTTCTTTTGTCTGTCTTCCTTGTGTGATAAAAGTGCACTACCGGTTTCAAAACAAAACTTACTTCAATACTGAACCGCGCAACCTTCCTTTGTCAGCCTCAGAGATTCGTGGCTCCATGAAGTAAGGAAAATTCCTCCAAGGTGGCGTCTCTTCTCCTACGACGTCATCACGCTTGTACTTGCGAGATTGGCCTGTGGCGGCGATACCCGTATTTTGGTTCTTGCTATTTTCTGTCTTACAGGAGCTTTGCTTTCAGTAAGAGTGGAGCTTTTGTGATCAGGAGCTGGTAATCTAACGATACAAGCCAACTTCAATTTCTCCTGAGTGCCCCTTCAAGAGACCGGAAACGGGCAGAGTGGGTGAGGGAACAAACGCGTGCTAATGGCATCCCAGTCTAAATCAAGAGGAAGAAATGGGCTTGGGCAGGGCATGTAATGCGAAGGCAAGATAACCGATGGTCCTTGAGGGTAACGGAGCGGATTCCAAGAGAAACAGCAGGGAGTGGCAGAAGGCAAGGTGGGCGGATGATGTTAGGAAGTTTGCCGGCATAGGATGGACGCAGCTGGCAAAGGACAGGGTTAATTGAGAGACACGGCTGATGATGATGAAGAGGATGATGATGATTGCTGCTATGTGTACTCTTGTTCCTTTATTTTTATTTCCTGCCAGATGGTATTATCTGTACATATCATCGGGCGATAAATCGCGAAAACTACGACTACAGTTTTTTTTTTTGTGAAGGTACTGCTCATCACAATGTATTTGTTATGATCCCGCATCGTGCCTGCACTACTACATTCCTGAAGTCATTTTTATGCACTCAGTTCACGACTGGAATGACCTTCCGAGCGGCCAAGCGCTAATTGCTGATCCTGCTCATTTCAGGACAGCCATCGAGGAAGCCATGTTATTTTCATGATTACCTCGCAAGTCATTGTCAACCGCCGTTCATGCGCCCACCTCTCATGTAATCTCCCGCTTGAGCACTCTTGAAGTTTTAAAAAATTTTACAAAAATTAAAAATTCTGAATCACACTAAAGCACGTAACCAATAAGGTGCGAATACCGCTCGGCCGTCTCTCGTCTCTTTTAGGCGGGTAAAGCGCAATGCTTTCCCGAACGTTCTATAAAACAAAAACAATGCATGATCCAGATTTATTCAAGTAACTTAAGCACTTTGGGATTAGCATCGCATTCAGCAGAACATCACCGCGAGTTGAGAATGAGTGCAGGGAGTTAGTTCAGTACGATGCAGCACATCACGCACGCCCCTTACGCAATTAGCGCTAATATTTTTCTTCTTGACAAGGATTTCACTACAGCGCGAGGTGAAACTAGAACTGAGCTAAAAGAAAATCAAAGGTAGAGGCCTGAAATCAGTGAAATTTGCAGCCTCAATGGCTAATTTACAGATGCTGCATGCCATCCTGAAATATTTTCACAGCATAAGCTGCGTGCGCTGTGTGTTTATCACGTCAACTTGTATTACTAATAAAATGCAATGATCTCGGTTTCTCTACAACAAACACAAAACTGCTGATTTTCATGTGCAGTTTTAAAGCCCGTCGATATCAGTAAAAAAGAGGTGGGATAACAAGAGAACTATCCCAGGTTTGAAGCTTCTGGGGCTAGTAAGACGAAGAACGGATAGTGAAAATGAAATAAAAGACAACAAGGGCCTTTTTGAAAGGAAATTCCGGCCTTCATAGATTATGAAATATCTTCCACTGCCTTTTTACTAAAAAACCAGGCGAATTAGTTGATTTTCTTCAGCCCACAGATTTACTGTAGTGCTTGCCAAAGTCGGTGATGTCTCTGAGCCATATGTGAATTCCGCAGAACAAAATCACCGCCATCCTTCCTAGGTTACATTTGAAAAAGACTGGTATTATCAGATAATGCACCCAAAGTGCGCCGCGCAAGTTGTGGCGCCGCGGTAACAATTAGACTCCTCGCGACGAGTGACGACGCCACTGACAACATCGCCGCAGTGCGGCATCCACGTGTCCAGGGCCTTCACGTGTGGAGTAAGACATATAGAGTCAGGTACCACGAGATAGACACGGTGTGCGTTGCGTGCGGAGAGGAGGAGGTGATACTTTTCTGTAAAGGGCTTCACCCTACAGTGGAAAGCAGTGGGGCTGATTTATCCAAAGCATTGGGGTTTAAGGACAGTGAAGGGAAAGTAGATTTTAAGCTTGTAGAAGTAACCAAGCGAAGGTCACCTGAATGGTGGCTAAAATCAAGACAAGAGTAAAATTTCACAAGTCATGGCTAGGTGGCTTGAGCCACCGCCCGATTTAAAGGGTTCAACCTTATCCATCTATCCATCCTTCCATCCATCCGTCCTAGTTTCGCCGGGCCGGATCTCACATCTCCTCTTCTATACGCCCTAATTCTGCGGTTCTCTCCGGGTAAACCTTCTCTTGCCATGTCCGCCGTTTGTGGTAACAATATAGAGCGCTTTTCAAAACCACCGAGATGCGTGCGATGAGAATCAAAACAGAAGCACACAGGCACAGTGTTGGATTCGTACTCTCACACAACCTGTTCATAGCTCAGCTCGCGAATGCCGCCTTGCCCTGTCTCCGCAAATTGGCCGCGTGTTGCAAGCGGATGGCGGAACATGTCCGTTGTCAGGCACGCCGATGATTCATTTGCATTTTGCATTTTGCATTTATTTCAGTCATGTACAATGGCTGAGGAGAAAGGAAAAAAAGCCGCGCACGCGGCTTGACAAAGCTCCCATCTCCCGTAGCGGCTTGGCACGGCGATGACAGGCAGCAGTAAAACAATAACAAGAGAATGCATGAAATAACAAATATGTACAATATCTTCATAACAGATCACCAGAATAGTCTCGGTACTGTTACACACACGCAAATGATAGTTTAATCACAGCACATGGATACTTAGTTTATTTTACCGTTGGATATGATTCATTGTTTTGTAAGAACATATTTCTGACAGCGTTATATGAAACGGAAAGAATGGATTGATTAGTGAAAGCATTTCTATTAAGGAAAGATGGCAACACATACCTGTGTGTTTGAAAACCGTAATTTGTGCGTGGACAAGGTACATACCAATATTCGTAGTGTCTTGTGTTGTGAACAGCGGTATTTTCCCGTAGATTCGCAAGGTCAGAAAAAAATGTGGTGTCACTATGTACCTGAGATTTGTACTGCTGAATTACACGGTACTGATGAATAACCCTTGCATCCATAATGCGGTATTTTGCAAATAGAGCACTCGTATGTGCTAAGTATGTGGCACCCGCAATTGCTCTGACTGCATTTTTTTGTAATGTCAAAACCTTTTGAATATTAGTTTGCGTCGTTGTACCCCAAACCAAATGACAATATTTAACATGAGAGTCAAAGAGGGCATGGTAAATAACAAGTTTTGTCCTAGTAGGTATCATGCACTTTAACCTTCTGAGTATGCCGACAACGCGAGCTAGCTTACTCTCTATTTGCTCGATGTGGTAGTCCCATAACATAAATTCATTGAAGTGAACGCCAAGTGTTTTTACAACATTAGTTATTTCTATTATATTACCACCCAATACTAAATCTGTATGTACAGACCATTTGACATTTTTAGCTCTAAAAAATATCGCCTTCGTTTTCCGTGTGTTTATTAGTAGGAAATTTTTTTCAGACCATGAGTTAAGTTTTCCCAACACGCTATTAGCCTTTTCTACTATATCATTCGCGTTGGTGCCGGTCAGAAATAAAGTAGTGTCGTCAGCGTAAATTACTTATTCTGTTTCGGAGTCAATCTGTACTAAATCATTAATATATACATTAAATAATAAGGGACCAAGGATACTACCTTGAGGTACACCATGCTTTATTTTATTGTAAGTAGAGCGATGATTATCTATAGAAACGTACTGATATCGGTCAGTTAAATAGCTGGTGATAAGAGATAGTGCTTTGTTCCGGACACCGTATGCAGAAAGTTTAAGAAGAAGAGTTTCGTGATGAATCCTATCGAAGGCTTTGGAGAAATCTATGTATATTCCAAGGGTTATTTGTTTACATTCAATGTTATTTAAGATTATTTCTTTTTGCTTCAAGAGAGCCATTTCAGTAGAGGACTTAGGTCTAAATCCAAACTGTCTTGGAGTTATCACGTTGTATTTTTCAAGAAAATAGGAAAGTCGTAAATGTATTGTTTTTTTCCAAGCCTCATATGCATGCGCATAAAGAACTAACGACATACAGCGTGTTTCAGGCTGACGCTGTGCGCGCTTGTGTTTGCGGCTATCATTACGTCCGGGCTATGCTGCAAGTGGCAAGCGTGAGACTCACGTACGGCTCATATGGCTCATCTCTTCAGTATGTCTCGCCATGCAAGCATCCGACAAGCATCCGTGCTAGTGTCGTGGCGGTCGAATTCCGATGGAGGCGAAATTCTAGAGGCCGGTGAACTGTGCGTTGCCAGTCCAAGTTCACCAGGTGGTCGAAATTTCCGGAGCCCTGCACTACGGTGTCCCTCATAGTCTGACTCGCTTTGGGACTTTGCACCTAATAAACCATCAAATTCTTAAGCTCATGGTCTCGCTGGTGGTATAAATTATTCCGGAGCCCTCCACACGCACCTCTTTCTTCCTTTCTTCTTTCACTCCCTCCTTTGTTCCTTCCTTATGGCGCGGTTCAAGTGCGGGACGATGTGTGAGATGGGATGCTGCGCCGTTTCCTTTCCCCAAGAACCAATTTTCGTTCCGGATACCCGACCACGGCGGCTGCGTTTTTATGGAGGAAAAACGCTAAGGCGCCCGTGTGATGTGCGATGTTAGTGCACGTATGGGGATCACCATGAAGTCAAAATTATTCCGGAGCCCTCCACTACGCCACCTCTCACTTCCTTTCTTCTTTCACTCCCTCTATTATCCCTTCCCTTACGGCGCGGTTCAGGTGTCCAATAATATATGAGACAGATACTGCGCCATTTCCTTTCCCCCAAAACCAATTATTATTATTATTATTATTATTATTATTATTATTATTATTATTATTATTATTATTATTATTATTATTATTATTATTATTATTATTATTATTATTATTATTATTATTATTATTATTATTATTATTATTATGTTTTCGCTATATCATATCGCACTGTGACGGGTTCTGGTCCGTGAGGTGTAGTGTGAGACTATTTTGATGTAATCTGTGCATTTTTGAATTCGACACCGAAAGAGCTGTCTGCTTACCGAGGTATGGAACTGGTTTTTCTGAAAAGCATTTGACTTCAAACAGTTCTCTTCAAAGAAAGATATGTCCCACATTCAGTGAAGTTCTGAGAAAATACTGGACGTGATTCGCTCTTCGGAAGTACGTAAATTCATGAAGAAACCCTCATCTTAGGTTCAATGTTTCCTGCGGTTGTCTCATGCAATACCGGCCGATCGAAAACCTTTCTTACTTGTGAACGCTTTGTGGACAGTCGTCACAGCAATGATGAGGCCGACTGCGTTTACCGTAGCTGCCCTTGTGCTTCCAAGCACCCTCAAGAATGTATTATCAACGCACCCGTTTAGCAGTTGTTCTGATATTGCAGCGAGCAGTCCGAATATGGCGGTTGATGGACCGACAATTGCAAAGAAACTGACGCAAACATACACAGCAGTGTTGAAAACGTTACAACAGAAGCTCCACTCTTAAGATGAGTCGTCCTTGTAGTTTTTTGTTATATTTCTTGCAGAGCGTGGCGTACATTTTATTAGGCGCTAGTTGGACTCAAATAGTACATGGCGAACTGTACTTGTTTCGTAATATTCAAAACATGCTGTGTGCCGTTCTTAATTAGCGGTAACTAATAAAGAGAGAAAGAGAAAAAAAAATCTTCCATGTGAGCGGATGTGGACAGGTCGGCAGAGTAATCCTCAAACAAATAATAGAGATGCATCTGGATCACTCTTGCTGATTTCGTGTCTTATTAACGTGAATAACATAGTCCTGTCTTAATTACAACGCGAATTTGGAAGTTGCTGCCAAAGAATTTAAGAAGTTAAAGTTAGGGGTGACACTATGGCATCTATTTTTTGCTGTTGTCATGAAGGCACAACGTTATTCGTGACAGCAGTACCAGTGGCGTACCAGTAGTTTGCCTTGCTAAGGAAGCAAAATAAAGGAGTGGAGAGGTTGGCGCTGTAATGCAGTTGCCGTAATTAGGCAAGCATAACTGTAACTTCATAATTACTCTTGGTGAGCAAGTGTAGTGAGTTGCAAACTGTTTGCAGAACTGCAACTGATAGAAAACAGCCGCAGATGCTGTTGCCTGCGCTGTGTTTTAACAGTCCGGCAGCAAGATTGCAACAGCACGGCATATTAATGAGATGCGCTAATTACATCCGGCAATGAGACTTACCGCTTTTTATGCCCTAAGAGGAACTGCAGAAGCCAATTATGAGTACACATTATATTAGGGGTTCAAAGAGAAAACATAATACCAGAATGTCCGCCGTATCTACAAACACTAAAGTGCCTTCAGAACTTTCGTGCAAACCGCTGCGCATTATTTTCCACGCGTCTGTGTAAAGTAACAAGACGACGCGTACTGCCACATTTCATTAAGTAAGGAAAACAGGAAGCGAAAATTTAGAATCTCTTGTCCTCTGTTTGCTTCAAAAACTTTTTTTCGTGGGACGCGGATGAATATCATAGGTGTCACGCCCACACATAGAGGAATGGTTATCTCAGCCAGTCGGATGATATGTGCTGGCGTCTCGCAACGACCACTCATTGTTGGGGGCGTTCTCTTTTTGGCAAGGAGCCTGAAACTTTGGTTTGCTGCGAAAGGGCAGCCTTTCGGTTTTGTACGGGAGAAGGCCAATTCCTCTTCTGACAAAGATTTGTATTCAGACCGCCTGGTCACACGCGTATTCGTGGGTCCAGAAAAGGTCGCAACCCGCTAAGGCTTAGAATGCAAGCTGTTTCGTATTTGCAGTGATGTTTGCCCCAAAGGGTTTCCGCTCTCTTTATCGACCAGTTCCCTGTTTGTGACGCGAGGTCTGGGTGGGAGCAGTTACAGTGCGTTCTGCAAGGGATCATGATTCTGATAGCCATAAAAGCTGTTCCAGCATCTGTTTGGTTATTTGCTCATGTTCCTAATATATTAGCTGATCGGTTGCTCAATATATTTTATCGTTCAGTTTGTAACCCTTATAGTTTTTACCGCTGACCTCTTTGCAACTATGATATCTACAGAATGAACGCTAGAGGCAAGATCCGAGTCGATGCTGCTAGTATTGTTTATTTTTTTTTTAGAGCGATATAGCTCTACTCGATTCAAAAGTCGATCTTCGTGTCAGTGATATCCTTGTCCTTGATTTACCTTGACAAGCAAGCATAGCAACAGCATCACTTTATGTCAAACTACGCATAACAGGGAGTATAGCATGGCAACCACAGTTCACCATGGTGGCATGACCTTTGATTTTTTTCCTGGCTTGGGTCATTTCCAAATTTTGATCCGGGCTACCCTCGAAATTTTACCTTTGCCGATTTGAACCAAAATCAATGTCCAATCATAACTGAACGTGCCCGACACGATGACGACCTCCAAATCTGGCCCGGGCCATTGCCAAAATTTGAACTTGGTGATTTGGGAATGCTTTTAAACAATAATAAGTTTAACCAAGTTAAAACCCTGTGATGTACCATGTGTAACAAAGGTACACCATGGTTGCCTGCCATGTGGTCCTTGACACTTCACCTTGAGTGAGTTTCGTCGAGGTTGCGCTGCTCCCAGTTCACGTTACGTGACGTCAACGTATGGCGCGTATATAAACGCCACGTAGCCGCGCTTGTCTTATTAGCCATGGATGGAAGAAGAGTCGGGACCGTCTGTATATCCACGGCGCGGCTAACCTTTATATAACCGTGGTTAAATCCTGGATAACTTTTTGACGTGGTCTTTTGCAGCCAATTCGTCCATGAGTAATATGATACATCGCTGCCATAAGATAAAATTTTGCGAAAACAAAAACGAGAGGGGTGCACTTTGTTGACCTAAAGTGTGGTGAGGCGAAAGCCTTAAGCGCGGTGTTGCTGCTTGTATCACTGATGTGTGGCTAAGGTCTTAATTAAGTACTTGCGTTTGCCCGCATTCTGAGACTCCACTGAAGCGAGCGCTGGGAGGGAGGTTACGCGGCACCCGACTCGGTCGACAGCTGCGAAGCGTCTGGCGCGGGCACGCGCGCCGGATCTCGGAGGCCATGGCTGCAGGAGCATAACGGACGGTCGGACGGACGGATGCAGCATAAGTTATTAAAGGTTTTCGCCTTAATATTCTGTGACGTGGGTGTCGGGGAATCGGGGGGGGGGGGGGGGGTTGTAGCGGAGCGCCAAAACTAGAGGTGCAACATAGCAGGCTTCTAGGCCCGAACTGCCTGTACCCGGCTCGCGTCCCAAGCATGCCCCGCCCTACTTTATTCTCATCTTCTGCCGCATTGCGCAGCTGCACCAAGGCACCAGCTGGGAGCGCCGAACTGAGCATCACCGCGCTGTGGCGTCTGTTGGCGCTTCATGGGTATAAGTCAGCAGAGCCGCGCAAACGCCCTCTGTGTCTGCTTCCTCCTCTGTTTCCCTCGGCAGCGTCCGGAAGGCTGCTGCTCGTGCAAGTGCGTGCGCACTCTCGCTGCTGGGAAGAGAGGCGTGAGCAGTGGTCCGAACGATGTGAACGGGAGGGAATGTATCGAGATCTATTGGTGAGAGTGCGCGCAGCATGCAAAGATAAACGTACTCTTCGCGAAGGCGCGACATGTAGCTTGTGAGTCTGTAATTGTTGTGTATGTCGGACTGGCGTGGCGTTCGTCATGTGCGTCCATTGGTGTATGGAAGCGAGTGCTACTGACATGTCTCCTCAGCCGTCGCGCTCGCATCCATGTGCTGAACGGAGCACTTAATGTTTATTGAGCCAATGGCGTTCGTAACCGCTAGTCTTATAGCGTCCGTGCAGAATGGATATTTCGCCGCGTTGAAATATAGGACGTTTCGGTCACATCTGTATTCGCACAGGAGGGCTTTGACATTAACTGTCCTACGGCCGGTCGTGGAGCTCCGGGTGCATGCTCTCCGTGACTGGCCAGCATAGGTAGTGCCATGACAAGATAAAACCTTGCAGGCTCTCCTAAATGTACTACAACTTATCTGACGCATACTACACAACCCAACTGTTATCAGTTTTGCTAGAAAAATACCTACGATCAGGGTGGCTGTTCAGGTGAGTTCAAACCAACTCACAAATTTGTTTCAATGAGGGCGGAAGGTATTTGAATTAGAAGCTAGGAAAGCATTAAAAAGTCTTGAAGATAATAAAGAGAACCCTGCCAAACATTTTCTGGAGTGCAAGCTGGATGGGTGTCATCCGGTGTCGAAGGAATGCAGAGCCACAAGCTGGAGTAAAAAAATAAGTTACTCGGGAGATTGCGGAAGCCAGAAACGCAAAAAAAAACTGAAAGATAAGTGCGTGTGTATTCGATCTATATCGCTCTCGTAAAAATAGAATGCGCTTCTTTAAAAAGGAAACAAAACTTAAGATGTGTGATATGGACTGACATACTACAGGGTATAAAAATACCTGCACTTTCATCAATAAAATATCTCTTGGAAGTTAAGGCCCGTGTTGTCGATTTCGTTTCTCTTCGTGTCTTTAACCACTACAAGTTTCCTCAATAGTTACGAAGGCGCACCCGAACTCAACCGTTCCTTAGTGATCACACATGCACTACACGCAGTATAACCACCGCTTTCTCCGCTGGAAAACTGTGGTGGCTACTCTGAAGTATTCAGACAACCAGGGGCTACCCTCGCGTTCAATTCACTGTCCCCCAGCTGTTGTCCTGAAGTTCTACCCCCAACTGCCTTACTTCGATTGTGGACTGGCCAAAACCATTGTATCCTATTTTAAGAGCATGAGCTCCTACTCATTACCTTCCGAGATTTCGTGGTGTCTGCTACTACCCTTGATCACAGCGCCATCTTTGGCAGCAACTGCTCATCGCGTTTCGAAATTTCGTGAGGCCTCCTACCACCTTGAGATCAAAGCGCAATCTGTGGCTGCAACTAGAAAACAGCGCATCTCGCTTTGAGACTTGTAGTGCCATCTACAATAGCACTGTATAAACAACCACCTGCCGCGTGCCAATCATGACGTCACTATCCAATATGGCGCATAGAGGTGGAACTCTGTGAGTATGACGTCAGGGGACGAAATGGCGGCATAGTTTCGGTTTCTCGAATCCAAGATGGCGGCCACTAAAATTGGTTGTGCCCTCTCATCGTGTACTTGAGGGTGAGACCACTGTCCGACGAACTTCTACCAAAGCACAGATTGGGGATGGCGGCTAGCACACCTCACTGGCGCAGCTGACAACCCCGCTCATCTTGTTCCCCGGCTGTTCCAGCCGCCAGTGCTCAACAAATGGCGTCAGTGTTATTTACCACTGACGGTGGCTCTCAACTGCATTTATAGAAAACTAACTTGTTAGTCCACAAAACTCTGCCCGGAGCTTAGTTTTCTCTTGCTAATAGAAATACGACTCGAATATATCAAAATCTCCGAGGCACTTTCCCTCAGCGCTTTCTGCGCTGAATGACTGCAGCCGAAAGGTTTAGTTTGGTTTTTATGAGGTTCAACGTCCCAAACTGACTCAGGTTATTCGGGATGCTGTAGTGAAGGGCTCCGGAAATTTTGACCACCTGGGGTTCTTTAACATGCACTGACATCGCATAGTACACGGGTGACTAGAATTTCGCCTCCACCGAAATTCGACCGCCACGGCCGGGATCGAACCCGCGTCTTTCGGGCCTGCAGCCGAGCGCCATAACCACTGAGCCACCGCGGCGGCTAGCCAAAATTAACTAGGTGAGGCAGTAAGCTCTGGTTACGGTGTCTCTTGAAGCCACCAATATTTCCTGAGGGACGGTGTGATACGAACATCGCCAGACCTCTCTTCGGGCTTGCTAATTCGCGTAGACCTCAGGCCAAGCCATTTAATCAAGCGGCTCCCTCCATTAAACTCAGGGCTAATTTTTAATGCCACCGCATCACCAAATAGGAAAAAAAGCAGGATACGAGCTGTGCAGCCGACTGCTTCTAATGGGCCGCTATATCTCCGCTCTGGCGCCCTACGGCTTTCCAAATTAATCAATCCGTGCGCCGGATAGTCTGGATTATAGGAAGAGCGGCAACCAGTTGGACTTCCTCTTTAAAATTCAGTCTGTCGGCACGAAAGAGGCGCGTGAGGACAGAGACGGGGAGAGTAATAATAAAGTTACGAAAGATAAAAGCGAGACCGCACGTGGCGGTGGAGAGTTTAGGAGCGTGCTGTCAGCACCGTGAAGCCGTAGCTTTTACTTTAGCGCGAGGGCTAATGACGCCCACGTAGGGATTGGCATTCGTCTCGTCGGACCCGTTCCACTGGTAGGTAATCTGGGGACGAAATTACTTATGCGCGTTTCCTGGGTGTTCAGCTGCCGGCTTAACTGGAGCTGAAAAAAATTGGCCCTGCTAGGTTTCTTCAATATACACGCGTCATCAAGTGACCTTATACGGGTACGTCTATGTTGGTGAGCACAAAATCCGGGATTAATAAGTACAAATTACTTCATAAAGGCAAAACCGGTTATACGGTGAGCAGTTTAGGTTGCAAAGCATGCATTTGCGAAATATGCCTGACTGCAGTTCTAGTCAACGTAGTGCTGTGCGCGTGTGTTTTTATTGCACCATCATGAACTAATCAGGCGCACAACGTGGACACATTTCCTATTGCGTAAATAGTTTGTGTATATTACCTCTCCCCCTATCCTGTCTTCCTGTCCCCTCACCTCTTTAATTTCATTTCTCCATTCTGCCTGCTATCCTTTATTTCCGCTGCCCCAGCTCAGGTGCTTCAGTATCGATGGCAGATGCCGGGGCTGGCAAAAATGTTTTCCTTCCTTTTTATTATTATTTTAATAAAAACCACTTACTACTTACTACTACTCACTGACAGGTTACACGTGTCATAAAATTAACAAATTAATGAAAAATTAAACGTGCACGCCAAATTACACGAGAGGCTATATTTTCACGTAAAACGTATTTACAAAGCTAAAACACGCTGACACGTTTGAACTATTGAATATTCGCGCATCTGCACCCTCGAGCACTTCTCACCTCACTGATGTTGTCCTGGTTATTCTCAGCGCCATTGAGAGACACGCAATTAGAGAATCATAAAACAAACAAAGGCACCGAAGAAAATACAAACGCACACGAAAGAGACACACTTGCCCAGGCTTGCTTTCCAAGAAAAGTCGAAAGGTTCTTGGATCTGCGCTTCGGCCCTACGTTGTGATCGGACACTTTGCAGCAGGGCCGAATGAGAGCACTGCCTAAAACTAGGCTAAAATTAGCTTCTGTCACTCCGGTCGTACAACAGAGGGGTGCCCCTCACTGAAACAAACGTACAGAAATGAAAGAGACGCTCGCTATAGCCAGGGATGACACTCACAAGAAATAAATTGACAGACGGCTACGATTGCCGGCAATGCGAAATTTGAGTGCAACTCTTCAGCCGTGGCAGCCTGCCACGGTTGGCAGGTGGCAAGTTACGCTGCTAGACCACATCCGTGATCTTCCGGTGGCGGCCACCTTCCGGCAGTCCATTCCTCTGTTCTCGCCGTGGCAGGTGGCACTTCGCTCTGTTACTACCTGCCAACACGCTACCTTTCACAAGCCTACACACGGCACCTGTCAGCGTCGACGCTCTTGATGTACGCCGCAACGGGCACCCAAAATGGCCTTCCATGTTCCCACTGCTGGCACGCTGCCGTCTCGAGCCAACGGAAGGAATTTCAAGCCGTGAAGAAAAGAGGTTGGGGCGCTGAAAGGACAGCTTAAACCGTGAAGAAAAGTTGGGGGAACCTGAAAGAGCAAGCCATGAATAAAAGAGTTGCCGAGAGCCCAGCGGTCCTCCGATTGTTGTAAACTGGGCCCCGCTTCCGACGCGAACGCAAGCACCCGAGTGCTGACGCATTTATCTATCACGGAGAGATCTCGGGCGCCTCGGCTAGGTTAGCTGGCGTCTCCTGCCATGCGCATACGCAGACCGATCCCGGTATAGACCAAGGGTGCCGACGCTGGGCGCGTACGTCTTCGAAATGTCCTTGTAGTTGCCGCTTGAAAGAGTCATGATACCATTTTTTCAGTCTCACGTTGTTTGTTGCATCTTGTTTGTTATACATCTCGGAACAACTGGACAAAATATGAGCTCAATCGGGGCAGCAACTAATTTGTGATTTAATTTTTAAGGCCAATAGAAGTCGTCACGAACACTCGCACGCTCGTGGTTCGTTACGACATAAGCCGACTGTCACGTGCTTGCTCGCGACTGAACGACTGAAATGCATGTAGTGAGCTTAGCGGAGTGAGTCGGTCGTTGCTCAGGTTGGAGGTGCGGTGGGATGACGGAGGGCAGTTGGAGGGGGGGACATAGGTAAGAAAGGTCGGTGCCCTTCCTGTTTTTGTATAGCATCTGCCTGGTCTCACAGACTTCACCACAATCTGCCACGGCCGCACTCAGATAGGCGCGCACTCTGTTTCGTACCAGCCGCGCACGCGCAGTTCTGCAGCGGACGACGGTGCTGACGGTTTATGACGTTACTCAGGCTGCTTTAATATGGCCGTCACTGCCAGGGGGAGGCGCTGGAGCCCATAACTTCCAATTACAATTCCTAGCTCAGACGCGCGCGTAGAGTCCTACTTATTTTTTTTAGTGCGCGTAATAACGTCGTGGATAATAGCTGTAACGTAAAAGCGCGATTTGTTGGTAGACCATGGCATGCCCATTAAAGAGCTGCGCTCTGAAACAAACAGACGTATATAAAAAGGGCACTCGTTAACACACAAGCCCGAACTAATTGTATTTAAAGCCGCCCTGTCATCAACGAGAGAGCTCAAACATCGCCCTCACCACACTTCGCTGCGAGACCGATTCTTATATTTTGAACCTAACTGACTTACGTAGAAACGGTAAGAAACTACAGCTGGTGCGTTCTAGCAATTTACCAAGCTACACCACAGATTGTCTGGGCAAGAGTGAGGTTAAGAAATGAAAACACGAATCGCAATATGAATGACGTGTATTCGACTCTCTGGACTTCTTTACGCCAACTTTACCTCACATCTATCCCGAGCCCAGCGCATTATGAGAGAAGCGTCTATCAGACTCCAGGGCGACCGAACAGCATTGGTCCGCTCAACAACTCCAGCTTACACACTCGATCACTCCTCATACTCTCTACTTTTCATCACTCTCTCGCTCCCTCTCTTTCTGCCACTCCCCCCCCCCCCTCCCCCCGTGTCGCATTTTATGTGGCAGCGCATCCGGCTGAATGAGCTGATCGTTTGTACTCGGAACGCTTGAGAGCACTGGAATCGCGGCGCTCAAGCTGGCATGTCACGTCGTATTTTTTTATTTTTTAGTATTTCGCGGGCACGCCCAGCAAGCGGATAAAACTAATTGCAATAGACGGAAAGCTAGAAACCGTTCAGTCGGACGTTTTGCGGACCGGTCTACAATTTTCTGGTCAGAATTTTTCTCCTAACTTCCTAACTTCACTGCTTGCAAAGTTGGTTGATTAATCTCGACTAATTATGCAACTAAGCGAAATACAAAAAATTCTAAATTGCTCCACATAATAGCCAGCGATGTGCAAATGGTCGCCTCGCCTTAGAATGCCTGGGCACATTTTTAAACCCAGCTGGCTAGAGTTAGCTGGTACACCCTGTACAGAGGGGAAAAAAAACGACTGCTTGCTGAAGCATTTGCCAGTAAATGAGATAGAAGGAAGATGTGCCGAATACAGGCGAAAAAGCACAGAATAGTAAATATTGTGCGTTGCCTGTCTTGTATTCGTTTGTTGTTCTTGTTTTCGCGCTGTTCCATCCACGAGAAGCTTTATCGACTGTGCCAGCTTCCCATTCGACATGGCGTTCCAGCTCCGAACTCAGCCACGAGAAATGCAAGTGGGCTCCAAACGGAAAAACTTATGAGCCCCGAATGTGATTTCCAGCCTACGTTTCGGTACTTTTCTGCGAGTCACTTTATAAAGGCGAACTTCGGAAATGACATGGGGAGAAGATTTAATAAAAGAATTCTAGCACCAAGACGTACAACACTAAGACAAAAGACAGAAGTCAGCACGAAACAACATATGAGCGCCCGTGTTGTCTTCTGTCTTTTTTTCTTGTGTGTTGTACGTCTTGACGCTAGAATTCTTTTATTATGCATGACAACCAACCAGCCAGGCAGAAAACTCTTTTGAAGAAAACAGAGTCATTTGAGAAAAAGCTGAAATGAGATCTTAAAAGGCTAACACAAAGCCCTGTAAACCAGTCATGCACCCTCTCCTTATTTGTTTTTTTTTTTCATTGCCACAGCAGACGCCTTTTTTTTTTTCTTGCAGCAGTATACGGAAGGCCACAACCCTAAATACCGTTAGCCCGAATCTGAGGAAAGATAAATGTGCCCAACATTATCTACCTCGAAGCATTCAGGCAATATAATGGAACTGTTTACGTTGGGCAGGGAACAAAACATACGGTAATTTTTGCTCTAAGCCACAACACGGGTCATCAAGAAAAGCCCTTCGGAAATCCAATCTACGCGTCATTATCCCTCTGAAGGGAATAAACGACTCTTTTGCCCTTATCTATCCTTGCTCCTGCTGGAAGTTTTCCAAATAAAGCTTAGCGGGAGGTTTCGTTTATCTGAGGTTTCAAGACATTCACCGACAGCTTCCTTTCCCAAGGGCACAATTTTTCGTGCATTTTTGCTTCCCTAGCTTATTTCCTCACGAAATCACAATTTTTTGTGCATTCTTGCTTCTCTAGCTTATGTCCTCACGAAATTTATGTATTTCAACAGCCCTGAGGTTCCCAAATATTGGTTTCCGCCAAAGGTTCCTTCGCTTCCGCACAGTTACATTTAGGAGAGGCTAGTTCGGGCTATAAGCATGTTCACCCCTCTTTCCTTGTCGTCACTTTGCAGAAGCGATAGTCTGTGGCCTGCCGGCCCGTAGCCTCTTTGTTTTAAGAAGAGAGGCGGCTTCGAAATCGAGAAATATGGCCATAAGAATTGATTTCTTGATAACTGTTGTATCCGCTCATGTGCCTCATTTTTTATGCTGTTCCGAGATTTGACAGCTGAGGTCGATCAAAAAGTACACTATAAAAAAAATGTTTTTTTTTTATACCGCGGCAGCCGTGCATTGCGGAGAAATGCTCCAACAATGTTCATTTTTCTCCATTACGATTTTCTGCTTAGATACTCACATTTGCGGAGCAGATTTCTTCTCGAATGCTTTATCGATTTCGACTGCGATTTTTTCGTTGCACTTGTAGGAAACAATAGTGCAGGTCAAGACATCCTTTATTTTTCAGGTTTGAGAGTTTTAAATCTCCTGCAATAAATTTTTCTCCCAGTCTAGTTGTGTCAACTGACACTGCATCGCAGGAGTTCAAAACCAAAATTTGTGCTTTGCGAAAAAAGCGTTCTAAAATTGTCTTGACCTGTAGCCTGCCAATAGGGACGCAATGAATGTTTAATCAGCATTCTGCAACATTTTTCGAACTCTCCAATGTTTTCAGGAGATTAATAGAAAAACTATATTAATAGAAAACAGTTTCTGGAGATGTAGCAGTGACATTTGGTGAAAGTAGTCAGAAAAAAAATTGTTTTATATTTATGTTTCATTGAATACATAAAAAATAATAAAATTTCAACTGAAGGCTGCGTCCCTCTTAAAACGCACTTGCCAGTAAAAAAAAAAACGAGAATTGGAGCACAAATACGAAAAAATCTTAGTCGTTCTGGACAAATTTTTCTGCAGTACTGTACTATTTTTCTGTCGCAGTGTAGTATTTCACTGCCGTTGTGTCGCTACAAGCGACAGCACCATAAAATAGAAAATTCTGTTCTTACTACAAAAATTTATCTTCTTGCAAACAAGCCAATTGCCAAGAAGCTAAAAAATTTGTTCTGACGACTGAAAATATTCGGTTGTTTTTCGACTGGGTTCTCGCTAATTCAGTGTATGATAATGCATTTATAATATGCAACAAGTACCTTTTAAAAAGCGACTCCTGACGAAAACTGGGTAATGAACCTTGTTTTATGAACGCGTTCTGAATTACAACGAAATTTGGAAAAAGATTGTCATTATTTGTATTTCTGTCTGTTATTTCAAGCACAGAAAGTTTCAAGGGAGTATGTTTTATTGTTTTTGCTGTAACCAGAGTTATACTCATCCAAAGAGTCACTTGTTATTGTCAAGAATACCGTAAAGCGTATTGTAAAGGGACTAAGTTGACTGCTAATTCTTAGCTTGCCACTAAGTGGTTCAACAACCAGAATTCAACCAGGAAACAGCTTTAGACACGTTATTTACGAGGCAATCCCACTTTCAGCTCTTATAGGCATTCTGCAACGAATGTCTTACTGCTTATAACAACAGG
The DNA here is from genome assembly GCA_030143305.2 of Amblyomma americanum. Taxonomy (NCBI): domain Eukaryota; kingdom Metazoa; phylum Arthropoda; class Arachnida; order Ixodida; family Ixodidae; genus Amblyomma; species Amblyomma americanum. Next base: position 38,697 of record JARKHS020035225.1, read on the forward strand.
GCTAGGATCAGTAAAGATGTTCTCGCGTCACTGAAAACCGCGTTCAAGGATTGAAGGACTGCATGAGGAAACATTGTCAGGTTATTTTATTATAACAGTAGCATGAAAGTAAGCAACAGTTTTGGACTTCGTCGAAGCTAAACTAAGTGATCTGACACACAAAAGATTCACGGAGTATGATGTTATGATATAGCTCATATCACTAGCGCATCAAAATCATTCCCCACCTTCCGCATGGCTCTGAGAGATGGAGATGTGACAGTGCTTACGGAACCACGCACCCAACAATTCGAACACAAGTTTCACCCTGCAGTACCCCTGCCAAGTCAATCTGAATTAATATACGGAACCCCAGGTGGTACAACTTCAATGCTTCCCATCCACATTTTCTTCAAAGCTTCGACCTCTGTGGCCAGTATTTTCTACGCTCACCATGAGACCTCAGGCACTTTCGTTTACTAGGTCACACGCCGAAGTCTACGCCGATGTCATCTTCCTCTGAGAAAGTCACTTATGTTGCAGTTCCTTTAAGAAATTGCTTCCTACATACACACGGGAGAGCTTCTTTACGAGCTCACTTTGACACCCTCTAACACACCGAAGAAGAAAATGCATTATTCCAATCGAGCATATTATCTCCGGCCTATTTAATTCAGTGGCGACTGATGTTTATACTCGTTCCTTCTGCATTTGTAGGTGCATTTGTAGTATACCTCGAGAGCAACATGTGTGCTCTAGTTAAATGATATTTTGCTCATATTCATTGTTGACTGCAAGAATCATTCTTCCTGTATCAAGCATGATTGTCTGAGACGCCTTGCTTTATTTTAGCGTTGTGGTGCTTTCCAGAACTTATTTACAAGACACTAACAAATTAAATCTGTGTGGCTTAAGGCGCAGTATTCGGGCAATTACTGTTCTATGTTAACTGCGTATTTTTCTACACGAATGATAGATCTCTTAAAGGGACTTCCGTCCTGCCGTCGCAGGCGGACATTACGATTTAGAAGTGCATTAGTTTAAATCGAATACGCCATATTGCATATGTTGGGACTACCTTTGTACTATAAGTGGGCATGCAGGCTACTCTCATGCTGAAAATTAAGAAGATGCTGTCGCTATTGTCATGGTCATTTACAGGACGACGTCTTTCTACCTCATTGCAGTGACTCGCCACGTTATAAAAGGAGTATAGACGCCTAATTTTATTTTCGTGTTCTCTTTTCTTTACATTCGACATCAGTATACACGGATCACAACGTGGCCTTCTCCTACACCGCTAATTAATTTATAACTAAATTTATTCTCTGATGCTGCTTCTATATTGGTTCCCACGACCAAACGATCGCTTTTACGCCAAATAAAGGTTCAGGTGACGTGAGGAACGAAAAAAACTACACTATAATTGCTGATGTGTTTTTTTTATTCCTCCTCTTAAGGCAAGGAGGCAGGGTTATATTAGTTTTTTTATATACCTCTTGGTTGCTAAACCAATGTTTGAAGTCACAGCCATCATTTGGTTGCTGAAACAGAAGACGAAACAGCATGAGATAATACAGTTACAGGTGAATGCCATGTGGTAATCGATATACTAATGTGTAACGCACCATTAAGAAAAAGAAAACACAAAGAAAAATTTGGTGTGCATATTATTTTAAGCGTAATTAAATCTCATATACTTTGGATGCACTCTGTGCAGGCAGATTTTCTGCATGTGGGTGAATGTTGGGTTCTTCTTCCATGTTGCTCCAACGTTTTCGCAAATCCAAAGAGAACAGTGAATAAAATATTGCAACAACTTTGTTGTAAATATATGCTGGCCACATTGATCAAGGAGTACTATGACCACGCTGTTGCAATCTGAAGACGTAATTTTTATACGAGGTTCCACAAACGTTTGTTCCACTGAGGTATACAGCAACGACTAGGAAAAACAGTGCGCATATATATATATATATATATATATATATATATATATATATATATATATATATATATATATATATATATATATATATATATATATATATATATATATATATATATATATATATATATATATATATATATATATATATATATATATATATATATATATATATATATATATATATATATATATATATATATATATATATATATATATATATATATATATATATATATATATATATATATATATATATATATATATATATATAGATATATATATATATATAGATATATATAGATATAGATATAGATATAGATATATATATATAGATATATATATATATATAGATATAGATATATAGATATAGATATAGATATATATAGATATGCTCAACGAGCCAGTGAAAACTTGCACAGTGAATAGGTCACAATTGGTACGACTATCTTGGTTTATTTATTAACGGTTTCAGACAGTGGACCTTCCTTTATTATGGTTCTAAGTTGAATGAATACAGAGATCTGCGTATTTACAGAACAAAATGTAGAGCGAGAGGAAGAACTCTCTCTCTCTCTCTCTTTTCTTTGAGGAGGGAAACATAGGCGCACATCACGGAGTAGAAGACAAGAGTGTGGACGTCTATCAAGCGGAAAGGAGCAGGGTTGTGAAAGAAACAAGTTAAAAATGCAGAGAGGGCTGAGTTTTCGCCGAGAAGACGCAAGCAACAAAGGTTCCTTTCGGCGGAAGCGAGAAGGTCGAACGCAAGGGAAGAAAATAATGGAAAAAACGGAAAAACACAAGAAAAGAACAACAAAAAAAACACCAGAATAGACTGAAACAGAACACAACAGCGCATATAGCATGACCCGCTCCCCAGCGGTGCAGGTGTTAAGGAATCTTGGAATGTAATTTACTGTAAGCTGTTAAGAGCGCGTCATTTCGCCCTGCTCAAGAGAAACCAGGGATCGTTACGACGGCGGCGTGTCGCCTCAGCGGCAACCGGGCGCTGCAGACACCAACCACTAGCCGTTCGTTAGAGGGCACCTCCGCCGCGCGTTCCACTGCGACGCCTGGATGTGTGTGTGTGGTGTATATATATATATATATATATATATATATATTATATATATATATATATATATATATATATATATATATATATATATATATATATATATATATATATATATATATATATATATATATATATAGACAGTCACCGAAACCAAGGTGCATAGGGGAACGTTATTTTTTTCTTTTCATGTGTTGTGCTTATCAGTGGGATAATATTACTTAGATTAAGAAATCGCGTAAAGAAAATTACTTATAAAGCAGCAGAAAAAACAACCATGCCGCCGGTGGGATTCGAACCCACGACCTCCGAATATCGCGTCCGGTGCTCTTACGAACTGAGCTACGGCGACGGCTGTCCAATCTGCTGCTCTCGTGGGTATTTATGTTTATTTGGTGTACGCGAACCTTGAGAGTGTTTAGTGCTGATTAGTGGGATAATAATACCTAAATTAATCTATCGCTTAAAGAAAATCACCTATAATAAATATATAAATCGCTACAAGGCGCTAGTCAATTATAAGTGCGGGCCGCCGCAGTGGCTGAGTGGTTATAGCGCTAGGCTGCTGGCCCGAAAGACGCGGGTTCGATCCGGGACGCGGTGGTCGAATTTCGATGGAGTCGAAATTCTAGAGGCCCGTGTACTGTGCGATGTCAGTGCACCTTTAAGAACCAAAGGTGATCGAAATTTCCGGAGCCCTTCACTACGGCGTCCCTTATAGCCTGAGTCGCTTTGGGACGTTAATCCCCCATAAACCAAACCAATCATTTATTAGTGCCGTCAATTACGATTAACCAAAAGTTTGTTCATAAATATCTCCATGCTATCTTGCGAAAATCAGGCCAGGCACCACGACGTGATATATTGTGGGCATACGCGTAGGCTGCCAATGTTCGAGACGCAAGGCTGTCCTGCGGATGAAAAAGAAATTACAATTTCTCAGCGGCGTAGTCAGGCCGTCAGCGTCAACGGTAGCCGTCGACCCGGATTGATTACAGGAAAGCGTTATACCGTTAAATGATTACAGCCGCCTGAAGGAGCAATGTCTGCCTATGCTACGTCCTCTAAAGCAATCACGCATGAGTTGCTAATGCAATCTTCGATAAACCTCCACCGGAGTTGCCCCGAAAACAGTGTGGTACGTAGGGGGCGGCCCACGGTAATGAAGCCCCATGCGCTCAGGTGCAATTTAGAGAAGGTAAAATTGCGCAACAGTGCGCACCGATGTCTTTTATAAGATGCGCTATAAGCAAACTAACAAATTTGGGTATTTTAAACACAGATAACTGTGTCACTAACGTGGCTCCCATGTTGTGTTTCATACGTCCAACCACAGTCGTGAAGCTAGTTATATAGTTTAAGAGAGAGTAATGTTCGACGAGTCGGTCAGACATTCCAACAAAGGGTACTGCGCAGTACTGTTTGTAGCTAGTATAGGATTTTGAAGAGCTTGTCCTTCCATAAAACTGCGCACTGGCGCACACCGATCTCTATTAGAGAAGGTGCTATAAGCGAACAAACAAATTTAGGCACTTCAAACACAGACAACTGCGTCTCTAACATATAGCTCCCTCTGTTGTGTCTCTCATGTATAGCCGCCGATGAAGCGAGGTTTTGCAAAATTTTGCAACAGCGGAAAGCAAGCGCATGTGGCAGCTAACAAAGTTGTCTGTTGAGCTACTTACTATATCATTCTGAAGAGCTTGTCCCTTCCAGTTATGCCGCCCTTTGTCTTTGTCCACGCTCTCAAAATTCGAAAGGCCATGTTTAAGGAGTAGACACCCAACGTTTTTTTTTCTTTTTTTGGACACTGTTGCAGTCTAGTGACACTCATAATTCATCCATTGCATTGTTCTTATAAGGGAAAGAAAACAACAGCAACATGCCAGTTAGCCGGTTCGAACGCCTTGCCTCAAAAAGCCATGCTGCTGTGCTCAATTGTGCCGACAGATATGTAATTGAACATGCATCTTGCATAGGAGAAGTACTATGATGGATTTGGAACGCTATTGGGAAGACATCTGCGTTTATATTTCTGCTTTCCTTTCATAGCAGTATGGAGAACGTGCCTACTGATATCAAAGGCTCTACGATGCCGAAAAACTGGAAGCTTCCAATCAACGGCCCTGCAGCACGACTGTTCTTCACTTTGTGCTATAGGTCTTACAAGGCTTCAAGAAGAAGACTACAAAACTTGCACTGAGAAAAGCTTTTTTGCTTAAAGTAAAATTTCTAACCTTTAGAAAAGTGTCAGTCACCTAACGAGATTCCTAAAGAAAAAAAAAGAGCTCCTAAAGAAATACCGGGCCAAAGTTTGAAGAACTTCGTCGTGCGACAGCGTTCAAGCTAGCTCTCTTTGAGGACACTCCTACATCAGCCATGTTAAGATCGGAGACATCACTGACTACAAAAAAAAAAATTCCTCGAAGCGACTCCTGTGTCCTCAGTAGGCGAGTGAGCAATGACGCCGACGGTGAAGCGCCGACTGCTGGCAACACCTATGTATTGGTCTTAAACTAAAGATCTTTGTGGCAAAAAAAAGCATATAATATGCGTACATGCTGGCATTGTGGAGCAACTTACAAAAATATATTGAAGGAAGAAGGAAAAACTGCTTTCATAAGAGAGAAAATACCGAATAGCTAAATTTTTTTAAAGCGCCGAAATTGCTACAACCTTTGGAAATAAGCCGGCAAGAACACCGCGAATTTTGGACGATTTCTGCATAATACATCCCAGCGCACCACCCCAGAAGAGAAAGCACTCGGAAAGCAGCTTGCCTTTAACGAGGGAGACTACTTTTTTTTTTGGACGAAGACTTACTGTGAGAAAAATTAACAAGGAGGATGCTGTCTTGGAGGGAAGCTTTGTGACCGTATGTGCGTGACCGGGCACTTCAACAGAGATAATTTGATATGTTTTTACTAGGTTCCAACAGCCTTCCTATTTGCGGCTCTGTTTTCATGGCCTCGAGGCACAAGTCGTCGAGTCACTAATGGCCTTGCCGATGTCACGAATGTGATGTCATGGATATCTTGAGCATGAATACGGTACTGTGCGAGTAACTGCGCCTGTGGCGCTAACAACCGTTCGGTTCTAATAGGCACGGGCACTGCTGTCGGCCCCCATACGGACTCCTGTCGTGGTACGGCTTCAGGTAGCAAAACGATGGAAGTCGTTTCGGGCCGTTTTCAGAATAGATGCTCCCGTTTGATGCTCCCGTTTGAAGCTTTGATCTCAACAAACAGGACAAGTCTTGGCAGCTTAGACATTTCTTGATTCGTGCATTCACTGCGTGAATTACTCTGTGCCCAGGCGCCGCCACTTCTACTAGAATCAGGTTGTCCGAAGAAGAGAAGAGGATAGTGCTTCTTGCCATATGAGAGCAAGGCCTCGAGAATAATTACAACAGACGGAGGAGCTTTCACTTGGTTACAGATGCTCAAAAAAATTCTTCCACATTCTCATGCTTCTCACATGTCATACAAGTGGATCAGCGGATGCCGAATAAGTCGATATATATTGTCCTGTTTGTTGAGATCAAACCTCTCTTTTTAGCGCTGACTTCGCGCGCCTGCAATAAGGGTATAGCGCGGAAGCAGTACTTCAGCTTCTCCAAAAATCAACAGTGGCTACTACGGACACGCAACATTTGAGTAACTTTCAACAGCAGAATGATCTTTATGCGTGGAAAGGTGGGATTTTTTTTTTTATTCACTTGCGCAAGCCAAAGCGTCGTCCGCTGCAGCAACCACCGTACAAAGGTGAGGAAGGTGTCAAGATTCAAATGATCTTCCCGAACATGGTGGCTGCCCTTAGGAATTTACGCACCTCAATAAGCAGTATAGCGGACCACGTAAGTTGACCATGTTATAAAATTACTGCATTTATTTTAAATTCATCCTGGGAGTCTTTTCGAAATACCGACAATAAACTGTCTCACGCTTTCTGTTCACTGCTTTTGTTACCTCGCAAATGCAGTTTTTTTCTGCTGCAACCGTTACATGAAGAGACAAATTACTGAACGCGAGCACAAAATGCAGCGTTACTTTTAAACATCCAGCCTGAGCAAGTAAGGAAGGACAGTAGGATAAAATTAATGGAAGATAATAATGACGATAGGCGACAGGGTGACTCAGCTGAAATGCGCTCAAAACGGCTTACCTGCTATAACGTCCAATATGTGCACTGCATTTCTGGCGATATCAACTTATTACGATGCGTCTTTTTTACAACAGTACTCATTGATCTTCATTCAACATGGACTTCATGTTTATAATGCACCTACATCTGTCATGGTACACTTCTGTGGAACTAGTTTTAGGCCCGTATTAAGTGCCTGCATCAGTTAAGCTCAGTATTACAGGAACGATAAAAGCTCGAAATATATAGCACTATGGATTGCATATAAATTCAAATCAGTTCAATTTTTTTTTATTTTGCAGAACCGGCTGGCGGGTTTGCAGGGCAAAAGCTGCTCAGGGCAGCTTGACAGGGCCTCTGAAAATCTCACCTGGCTTTACAGAAGCACTAAATCAACGAAAATACAAATACAATCATAAAAACAGAGAGTACATTTCAGGTTACGTTGCATTACATAGATATGAAGTTAAACGACTTAGTTTCAAAGCAAATCATCCAAGAAAAAGTAGTGTATTGCCTGCCCGTAGTACGGTTAATATGCGAAAGTACAGAGAGTTTCTGACACGAAATTTCAGAATATATCTGCGCATCATATGTTCTAACCTTGTCTGTCAGTTCCCCTTTTGCGCTGAGTAGGCGCGGGCAGCAGCTGCTTTTCAAAGGCTCCTGTATGAATAAATGAGATGTGATGGAAGCCGCCCGTTCGTCATGAATATTTGTGGGTCTATATCGCATTCAATAACACAGTGCACTAGCTTGGAAATCGTGCGTTGAAGTTCAAAGTACGTCGAGCTTTTATCTGATGCATGAACGATAGGCTATTGTCCTTGGTGAATTCTTTTTCTCTTTGGGTGTTCTCTATGTCATCGTGATTTTATGCTCGGTACGATAATTTTTTTTCTTAGACCCGCTAAGTAATCCGCATATCTGCGAAACCGAAGGTATGATCAACACCGAATGTAATGTGGCCGCTGGAAGCATTCGTTAAAGCAAATATGATAGCTTCGTCTTACCGCTGCACGGAGGCGGCGCAGAAACCGTAGCCCACTGGTTAGCGGTAATAGTAAGAGCGGCACGTTATTGCTGCTTGACCACCTTGAACCGGAACGTTTGGCGAGAACGAAGATGCGAAAAGAGGAAGATTCATTTTGTGGCGCTGAGACTGAAAAAATCCAGGGAGTCTGTTCACTTCGCGGTAAGCAGAACAGGTCGATTATTGTGAAAGGAGCTGGCCTTCGATCGAAGCTTCACTGCTATCTTTATAGAGCATCCTGCTCATCTACGTAGAGGGTCACCCATTTTTTATATTATACGACAGCAACGATAGAAGACAAATGGAACGCACGTAACGGGAAACCTCTCATCCAGTCGTCGGGCCGAAACCAACTCCTCCCCAACAACCCCCCGCTCCAACGAATATGAGACGGCACCGTCGACCATGGGCCGGCGCACTTGTGCCACGTTTTCAATGACCACCACAGGAGCAGGAAAAAAGCTCCACTCTCAGCTGCCGGCAAGGCGAGCACGTCATCCCATGTTTCCTGTTACCAACGGCACGCTGCAGTAACGGACGACATCAGTTGCGTAAACTGCGAAAAAACTCACAGCCATCGCGTTTGAAATGAGGGTGGAAAGAAAGTGGAAATGCGGACACGGAAGCGAAGGGCGCGGGTGGGTTATTCGGAATTATGTCGTAGACAGAAGGTGAACTGAAAGAACAATTCGTGTCTTGTGCTTCTCTCGTCCTCACACAAAAGCTCAGGTCCGCGGGCAACTGATGTTTTTGTTTGCTCCGGCTCAAAGTTTTCTAGAGACTCAATGCGTGATGCGGCGGTTTGTTTGCTGCTTATCACCAAAGCAAACGTTGTTTTGAAGTCCAGGCGTATCAATATGCATTTTACCTTGATTCACATGCATGCACTTCGATTCAGCTCGATTTTCTATTTCTATCAGATCACAATCATTGCTATTTAACCCGCCACCTGCATCGTCCGTCATTAGCATTTGAAAGGCGTCAAAGAATCAACACCATCTCGATTCGTTATTTTGCGCCCATTGATGGGATAATAAATGCAGTTGGCTTGCGCTGATGCAGGACATATCGAAGAAGACATTTTAGAGCTAGGTACCAAAAACCCGGAAATCCGTGAGTGGGTTTCAATTCAGTCCCCAAAAACAGAAATATAATTTGCGAGATAAAAATTTCAGCGAATCTTTTCTCTTTTCTGAGTGAACAAAAGAGCTGAAATTTCTATTATTTAGGACATATTTCAGAGGCCCTGGTTGAAATTTACCAATGCTGCCAGGCATCACTCCTGAATTTTCTTAACACAATTTGCGCGAAAAGTGCGGTTTCCTCCAGAAAAACTTTGAAGAGTCAAACGAAAACTGCAACTACAGCTTAAGATTCGACAAAGCGAAAACAAAAAAAAAACACGAGGAAACTATGTTACCAAGGGCAGCGAAGGTCTTCAGTTCTGCTATCGTTTTATATTTCTATGTTACGTGGCCAAATATTACTAAAAATACAACTTCTGCTCAGGCGCACTCTGGTATAAGTGCACTTGAGCACTTTCGCTGTAATGAATTTAAGGAGGCAGTGGGGCTTCTGGGAACTTTATTGGGGCAGTTAATATTGTTACAAGTGGAATCATGAACGAAAAAGTGGCGGTGCGCTGAACGACGACGACGTTGACAGTTGGTAGCTGGGCGCTCGGTTCTGAGCTGAGTGCTGGCCATCTCAGAGCAGCCGCCAAAATAGACTTACCGCCGTAACATCCCCGTAACATCTTTTGGTGGAGGTCGCGGGTTCGAGCCGACATGCCGACGACCCGACGAGCCGACGAGACGACGGGCCGAACCGGCGAGATGACTACCGACCCGGCCTCTCCGTCTGCGCCTGCCACGCCTACTGTCGTCGTAGCCCACCCTCGCGACCCGGGCACATTCTGCGGTACAGATGGCGTGGACGTCGAGGACTGGCTCTCGCTTTATGAGCGTGTTAGCCAGCACAACAGGTGGGACGCCACGCTGATGCTGGCCAATGTAATATTTTATCTCGCCGGCACCGCACGCGTCTGGTTCGAAACCCACGAAGAAGAGATTGCCACGTGGTATGCCTGCAAGCAAAAGCTCCGCGGCCTGTTTGGGAAACCAGTTGGCCGTCAGCTTGCTGCCAAAAAAGAACTTGCAGCTCGCGCCCAAACGGCCACTGAATCATATATTACATACATTCAAGACGTCTTGGCACTGTGCCGAAAGGTCGATCCCAACATGACCGAAGACGATAAGGTAGGCCACATTCTTAAAGGCATTGCCGACGATGCCTTCCACCTTCTTCTATGCCGGGACTGCTGTACGGTTGACTCCGTTCTGCAGGTGTGTCGACGCTTCGAGCAGGCCAAGCACCGGCGCATTGCACACCGCTTCGACCGCCTGCCTAACACAGCTGCCAGTTCCACGTGCGAGGATCTGCCGACACTAAGGCAGCCTTCCAACCCCGACAACGTGACTCGCATCGTGCGCCGTGAACTGGAGGCGCTGGCTCCTGTTACGCCCAACGCGCCCTTGTCGGACAACACCCTGGCCACAATATCCCTTATTCAAGCTGTCGTCCGCCAGGAGGTCGCCAACTTGGGCATGCCCTCCAGCCATCGTCCCGTCGAACCTCGGAGTGCGAGCCCCATCTCTCCCGTGGTCGCTACTGCTACGGCCTGCAACACCTTCGTCCCAAGTTACACAAGGTATCGCAATCCGGATGAGTGGCGTACCCCTGACGACCGGCCGATCTGCTTTAAGTGCTCGCGCGTAGGCCACATCTCCCGCCACTGCCGCAGCCGTTGGTCCGCACCTCCCCGACCTTCGCCCTACGTCGACCGCCGTTATGACTATGGACCCCGTCGCTTCACGCCTCGGAATGACCCACCCAGCGCCGAGTCCACACCGCCTCCTCGTAGAACCAGCCGCTCTCCCTCCCCGACAGCCCACCGTTCCCGCTCACCTATTCCGCACCGCAGTTATTCACCGTCCTCTGCAGGCCGCTTCGCGGGAAACTAGCCAGTGCAGCTCCCGGAGGTGATGCTGCATTGGTGCCCCGACCTGAAAATCCTCTACTGACCCAGCCTTCGCCCTGTAATCTGCTCGACGTTTTTGTGGACGGTGTTCCTGTTTCTGCCCTCATTGACACTGGTGCCCAAGTCTCAGTTCTTAGCTCGTCCTTTTTGCCGTCGCCTCAAAAAAGTTCAGACCCCTGCCGCTTCGCCCACCGTTCGCGTTGCCGATGGCAGCACTGCTGCCGTCACTGGCCTGTGCACAGCCCGCGTCACTCTTGCCGATCGTCACATCCCAGTTTTGTTCACCGTCCTCGAACACTGCCCTCACAATGTGATCCTTGGTCTAGACTTTCTAACCGCTCACTCTGCCCTTATCGACTGCTCCAGCGGCCTTCTACGATTGGACCTGCCTCTCAGCTCAGCCGACACACCCTCAAGCTCCACGCCCCGCCTTCGCTCCACCGAGTACGCTCGCCTGCCCCCTGACTCTGCCGTTTATCTGCCTATGTCCCCATTTCCTGCGGTTCCTGATGGGGATTATCTTGCCTGTCCACTCGCCGATGTCGTTCTCTCCCGCAATGTTGTTCTTCCGCGCCTCATCGTGACCGTCACCAAGAATAGCACCTCCCTTCCTGTCCTCAACTTCAGCTTGTCACCACAAGTTCTTCCTGCAGGCATATCGCTTGCTACTTTGTCTTCTCTCACCGACTGTACCATCACTGCTCTCTCACCTGGACCGCCTTCTACTGTCTCTCAAGCGGCCGACATCCCGGCCAACGTTCCGCAATCCATTTGTGCGATGATTGCTTCTGACCTGAGCCCCGAGCATGCACAGGATCTTCACAACCTTTTGATGTCCTACTCCGACATTTTTGACTTCGCTTCTGCTCCTCTGGGTCAAACATCGGTAGTGACTCACCGCATTGACACCGGCGATGCCAGACCTATACACCGGAGGCCTTATCGTGTGTCGCTACCAGAGCGCCAGATCATCCAGCGGGAGGTGGACAAGATGTTGGCCAACGATATCATCGAGCCTTCAAACAGCCCTTGGGCATCTCCTGCCGTGCTCGTGAAAAAGAAAGACCAAACTTGGCGGTTTTGCGTCGACTATCGTCATCTCAACAAGGTCACGAAGAAAGACGTCTATCCCCTTCCGCGCATAGATGATGCCCTGGACTGTTTACATGGCGCCCGCTACTTTTCTTCCATCGACCTTCGTAGCGGGTATTGGCAAATCTCTGTTGACGCAAGAGACCGCGAGAAAACAGCTTTCGTCACCGCTGATGGCCTTTACCATTTTAAGGTTATGACCTTCGGCCTTTGTAACGCCCCTGCCACATTTTAACGGATGATGGACTCGTTACTCCGGGGCTTCAAGTGGACGACCTGCCTTTGTTACTTAGATAATGTAATTGTTTTCTCGCCCTCTTTTGAAACCCACCTGCTTCGCCTTTCGTCCATCTTGGCACTTTTCCTCCGCGCAGGTCTTCAACTCAACTCAAAAAATGTACTTTCGGCCGCCGCGAACTCAAAGTCCTCGGCCATTTGGTGAATGCGAGTGGCATACAACCTGACCCTGATAAAGTTCGTGCCGTCAGTGCTTTTCCCTGTCCCCGCTCGCCCAGTGATGTCCGCAGCTTCATCGGTCTCTGTTCCTACTTTCGCCGGTTCGTCCCGAACTTCGCAGCCGTCGCTCTCCCTCTCACCAATCTGTTGCAGAAAGGCGTTCCTTTTTCCTGGGGCCCAGAGCAGGCTACTGCATTCTCCAGCCTTATCGCCGTCCTCACCAACCCTCCTGTATTGGCCCATTTCAACCCGTCTGCCCCGACTGAACTTCGCACCGATGCCAGTGGTCACGGAATTGGCGCCATCCTTGCTCAGCGACAACGCGGCCAGCACTGCGTGATTGCGTACGCCAGCCGTCTTCTTTCTTCCGCCGAGAAGAATTACTCCATCACAGAACCCGAGTGCCTGGCTCTTGTTTGGGCTATTGGAAAATTCCGCACATACTTGTTCGGCCGCCCATTCACTGTTATAACCGACCACCACGCCCTGTGTTGGCTCTCATCTCTCAAGGACCCTACTGGCCGTCTTGGCCGGTGGGCATTGCGATTGCAAGAATACACCTTTTCCGTGGTTCACGAGTCCGGTCGCCTCCATCAAGATGCAGACTGCCTGTCCCGCTATCCCGTCGATCCTCCTCCTACAGACTGTGAGTCGGATGCCTGTGTCCTCTCCATCTCCGACCTCTCCCACATTGCCGACGAACAGCGCTTGGATCCCACCCTCACCTCTCTCATCGACCGCCTCAGCACCGACCGCCGCGACACTACTCTGGCCCGGTTTTTGCTGGACGGGAACACGCTGTACCGCCGCAACATGCGACCTGATGGCGCTGAGCACTTGCTCGTTGTTCCCCGCCACCTACGGTCCGCTATCCTCGAGCAACTGCATGCCGCACCTACGGCTGGCCATCTTGGTGTCTCCCGTACGTACGACCGCGTGCGCCGGCGTTTCTTCTGGCCTGGTCTGTACCGCTCCGTCCAACGCTACGTCGCCGCTTGCGACGTCTGTCAGCGCCGAAAGAAGCCCGCTGTCCTGCCGTCTGGACACCTGCAGCCGATCCCCATCCCGACCGACCCGTTTTCTCGTGTTGGGCTAGATTTACTTGGGCCCTTCCCGGAGTCCTCCACGGGGAACAAGTGGATTGCCGTCGCCACCGATTATGCCACGCGGTACGTGATCACTCGCGCCATTCCAACCAGCTGCGCCACTGACGTCGCTGACTTCCTTCTGCACGACGTCATATTACACCATGGCGCTCCCCGTCAACTCCTTACCGACCGTGGCCGCTGCTTCCTTTCCCGAGTTGTTGACGAAATCCTTCGTTCGTGCTCCGTTCGTCACAAGTTCACTACTGCCTATCATCCTCAGACGAACGGCCTTACGGAGCGTCTCAACCGCACGCTGACAGACATGCTCGCCATGTACGTATCCGACGACCACCGGGACTGGGACATAAGCTTGCCTTTTGTCACCTTCGCCTACAACTCTTCGCGCCATGATACCGCTGGTTACTCGCCCTTCTATCTTCTCTTTGGACGAGACCCTTTACTGCCCTTCGACACTCTGCTGCCCACAGCTGGCCCTGTCACTACATATGCGCGTGACGCTATCGCCCGAGCAGACGCCGCCCGCCAGGTTGCGCGACATAAGCTCTCCGCCTCCCAAGAGGCTCAAAAACACCGCTACGATGGCCTGCACCGTGATGTGCGATACCCTGCCGTATCTCTCGTCTTGCTGTGGCTCCCATCCCGTCGTGTGGGGTTGTGAAAAACTTCTGCCGCGCTACACAGGTCCTTATCGTGTATTACGGGCAGTGACCGACGTAACGTATGAAATCACCATCGACATCGCACGCCTAACACGCACCGGGACGTTGCCTTCAGCCGAGGGGGATAGTGTTACAAGTGGAATCATGAACGAAGAAGTGGCGGTGCGCTGAACGACGACGACGTTGACAGTTGGTAGCTGGGCGCTCGGTTCTGAGCTGAGTGCTGGCCATCTCAGAGCAGCCGCCAAAATAGACTTACCGCCGTAACATCCCCGTAACAATATGTATAAAAACGTTCAAGTACGAAAATGTATAATGCCAAACGAAGAGCTGGGAGTTCCTGTGTTCATTCTTTCTCTATGCATTAATGCCCTGGGGTGTTCTGACCTTTTCGAAGCTCCGTAATTAAGCCCTTCATGCGCAGGATATTATGGTCTTGCTAATTATTGCCCCTATTTAGGGCCCCTGCTTGGAACAAGTTTGCTGCTTCATTTGAGGCAATCCCAAGGGCCCGCTGTTCTGCGTTGCAGGATGCCTTGCACACATGCCAACTATTTTGAATATTTTACTCGGAAGCACTTCTTAAGATTACAAAATGAGAGAACGGTGATGAGAGAGGGGGAGGGGAATGGCTTAGAACGGCTAGCAGCTCTCCATTGATAGCAGCTAGATGAAAATTTTAACGAGATTTTGTATAAATTTGACGTTGCGCAACCGTAATTTCATCTTGCTGACTCCTTTCCTGCGTTTTTATTCAGTCGGCAGCACATCAGCGCCGTTCCGTTTAATTCAGCTGGAAACAAGATGGTGTATTCATTGTGGGTGAACAGCGCAACGAAGGCGGGACAAAGGCAAGACAAGCGCTGACTAGCAACTGAGTTTATTGAAGAACGCAAATTGGTCATATATATATATATATATATATATATATATATATATATATATATATATATATATATATATATATATATATATATATATATATATATATATATATATATATATTACCACTTTTCGTAGTTACCAACAAAGAAAAGTGGTAATACATAGTATAACTATATATTATATAGTATAACTATATATTACCACTTTTCGTTCTTCAATAAACTCAGTTGCTAGTCAGCGCTTCTCTTGCCTTTGTCCCGCCTTCGCGCTGTTCACCCACAATGAATGCTTACTAACTCGCCCAAATTTCAGCTTTACTCAAGATGATGTATTGCTGGAAGCGTCGCAAATGACGCCTGCAGTTACGGATACAGGCCCATTAGTGATAACTGCCGACCGCTACAGTCCCGTATACTGGAGACAACGATGAGTCATCGAAAACCAGTTCTGCGCAATAGGGAAGTGCACGGAGTAGCTTCTAGCCTCGGGAGGGAGCATTTCGTAAACGAGCTCGTGCAGATTTCGGTTCTGGTGGAGTCCTGCAAATCGGACAAGCACGTAGCACTGAAATTAGAAGCCGAAGACGGCAGGCAATACTTCATTACATAAAATAAATTTTGGCGCCGCGTCGACTTTGCAGAACGGTGACCTTCTGATCAGAAAAAATTGAATGAGCGTAGACAGCCGACTATTAAAAGCTTTCGTGACTCGCCTCAGCATGCGCAAGATTCATATGGGAACTGGTGCCTTCTGAGTGCTGTCATTAAAACGCACTGAAGAAAACGCTATCGAAGCAATCGCCTTTTAGCGTATCTCGCTTGTACAGCACAGTGTACTTATCGTGGCGCACCACTATAAAGCATGCTGCAAGTATGACGTAATGCCACGCTGGTTGCGAAACTAAGTAGAGAGAGGGCGCGGAGCAAGAGGAGGAGAGAAGGGCTATTTAATGCTGTGGTGAAGTGTGAGTAGGAAAGAAAAGGGGGGGGGGGGGTTGCAAGGAAGAAAGGCAATGATAATAGCGAGTAAGACAACCGGAATAAGCTTATGAGGGAGAAGCAGAGGAGGGGAAAGAATTATGGAAAGAATCGATATAGAAGACTGGATGGATATATGGAAAGAAATGTGATTGCATGCTCAGCACACAATTATGCCATTACAGCCGCCGGGACGTGCTCAGAGCAGAGATGATGGCGTGGTGTGCGTAACAGTTTGGATGCCTAAACTCAACATAAAATTCACTGGAGAACGAGATTGAAAAGACAAAGTGCGAAGCGAGTGTGTTGGCGCGGCTGTGCTTTTGACGTGTTTGTGTAGAGCTTCAGCTTTCTTCGCGTCATCTATAGCAGTACGTCAAATATCTACAGTAACATTGAAGGAATTCATCTTACGCGATAAAGCACCAGTTTAGGTAGTTATCCCTCGGGAGACAGTACTGACCGCAGAGATTGGTTGTTTGCTTCACAGGTGACCATGGCGGTGCATGGTTGCGAATAAAAGACCCGCTTTACGTTGTTTGGTAAGTTGTGAACAGTTTTAGAGAAACTTGTTTGGAAGACTGTGATTTATTTACCAACATATTTTCATGAGTTAGCCACCTTAGTGGCAAGAAGTAGCCCATGGACCTACAAAGGCGCCTATATTTAAAGCATTATGGGAGTATTATATCAAGCTAACGTGCTACACTGAAAACGCGATGTAATTATATGCGGCTTACGTTCAGCTGTGACCGTAGCGCGCAATCAGTTTGGTTCCTAAAAAATCCTGAAGTTCTCTTGTCAACTTTTATGAAGTTTAGATTCGTTTTTGATAACAAACCATGAGGCGTTCATTCAAAGCATATTGGGATAATAATTCCGATTAATCAAAGGGAAGACTCTGAGGTACTCAATAAAGATGAGGCATTTTCATTCAAAGGAACATGACTCCGAAGCTAATAAGTGCCTTCGGATGGTTGTATGGCACCTGTTTCGCGATACCTTTACCAACAAGCGGCAGTAAGCAAATGAAGCACCTTCGCTTTCGCCTCGAGTCGAAAACTTAAACACCAGCGACGCCTGTTACAATTTCCTTTTAAGCATTCTTCCTTGCTTTTTGGTCTCTTATGAAATCAAAGTTTATTCGTCTGTATGCGTACTCCTTCATAAATTCTGATCTGCCTAAGCACGTTTTGCTTGTTTGCAGATCAGGCAGCAGGTAGAAAAATAACTCTATATGCATACATTTCTTGTATAAACAGTCATGCTAACACGGAGAAAAAAAGTTTGTCGACACAAAATAGCACATACGAAAGAACTCAAGCTATACACACGGCAATACATTTGCATACAAATTTCTTTTGTCAATCATAATCCTACGCTTGTTATTTGCAATGCATAGATCATAAGGAATTTCATTAAATACAGCCACGACCAATAATATGGTTATAGCATCCTTCCTTATTTCTCGATGCCTGACATCTTTTTCCAGTCTTACACAAAACGTAACAAACGCTCGGTGCCGTATGAAAAAATTTTGTAGGCATGCTTACTTTCTGGTCACATTTCAATCTTTCAGCATTGCCTATCGCATCCCTGCGAAGTCGTTCCACCAAATATAAGCCGCCTGTAGACGCTCTCACGCACCTCCTTTCCAGACATGTCCAAAATAAGGCCGATAGTTTCGCAAATATCAGTCAAGCCTACCTCAAACTAAACATGAATATTCACTGCAATCGCCTAGCCGTCTTAGTAGCATTGCGTGCTTGTATTTATTGAATTAATCCACAAGATTCGATCGCCCTCATGTCTAACATTCTCGTACAAAAATTTTTAATATTAAAAAATTATAAGATACCGTTATATAACTACTGAAGGCAATGGTCCATTCTTCAGATGGGTAAAAAATCTTTATTTTAACGTGTTTTCATAGATCTAGTAGTTAAGCCTGCCATAGACAACCACTGCGGAACGCTTTAGGCAATAGCAATAACGTTAATAGCAAAAAAAAAATTCAAGAATGCCGTCGGGTGGTCGGCGGATATATTGATTCTTATACTGAAATCTTACATTATTCGAAAAAATTGCGTTCTTAAACTGCTTCCCAGTCAAAAAGGCTTTTGTCCAGGAAAGGCTGGGGATGTTACGCACTAGCAGCGCTACTCTTAGTCATAACATAGGGTACATAGTCACTTTAACTATATCCGCATTTGGGCCAAACTCATGTTTTTAACTATTCTGTTTGCCCGCACTGTTCGTGTATGAAATTATCTTCTAGGCTGTATCGCATCACAGCACGACCTTGAGGCACTATAGTAATCGTTTTCTCAAACATTTTGTTCACTGTGGAGTGTGACACGCCGCATCTCTACCCATGAGACCTGTAACTTGTTTTCCAACTTTCTTGTTATTTATATTTTTATTTGCCTTTGCGCAATTCTTGTCGCATTTCCTTGTCAGACCACCTGTAAATGATATATTGTTCCTTATATCTCTGTTACTTTAAGATTCGTAATTCAAACTTATTTTCTTTCATTTCCGAAACCTCTGTGAATAGAAATGATAGTTTCTTTCTTTATTTTTAATTATTTAGTTGGCCTTGCTTCTATTGCCTGCACTTATGCTTCATTCTTCTGTTACTAAACAGTTTACCCACATAATTCTTTACTATCCTCCTGCACTACGCATCCTTGGAAGTCGTCCATTAACAAATACATGTGTTAACAAAAAAAAAATTAAACACCAGTTCTCTCACTTTTTGTGTCACGTCAAACACGGGCTCAAAAAGCCCATGTGCCGCGAATGCCTGCGGAGTGCTTTTAACGACTTTCACAGCTCTTTCGCCGCGATTCGTCCTTCCAAAAAAAACTAAGAAAAAAATAAAATGATAAAAAATACGTTTTCTGCCTCAGAGGGCATTAAACTCTTCCTGGCGCACTTTATCGTCTCCTTCACAGTGGCACAAGAGATGCCCTGACGTCATGCTTTTGTCCGTCCGGCTGCGACTTGAGCTCTGGCGCTCAACTCACTTCGCTTTTCAGGGCTTCCTCTTTTCCGGTCCTTTGCGCAGTCGAGGACGTTCTCTTGAACTATTTATTGCATGTCGCTTTCGACATCATCCATGCAGCACGACACTTGATCTTCCACACTGCTGCTCAATGCATTTTGCAATGCCACGCATAGCGCGCATTTCGACCTTGAATAAGTTCACGCGCTTTTCTCAAAGCTGAAAGGTAAGAGTGGAAGTTGAAGTGGACATAAATGCGCAACGCTGCTTGATAAAGCAGATGAAGGCGAAGCTGTCACCGAGGCTTTTAAGCCGTGCGTCTACCCTAAGAGCTGATGTTAAAAACTATTCAAAAATTGGTCTAAATCAATAAATTGCCGAGTCCTAACTACAAAGTCGCTGCTTTCTCTAATAACCGAGCTTTTATAGGCTATATACAATGCGTGAAAAATGTTACGTGTGGGTTCCGCGGCCCCCTGGTTGTCGCATGCAAACTGCGGTGCGTCTGGAAATTTTATCCGCGCATATCTCAGGCTGCGATCCTTTTCAGTCTGAAAGTGAGGTGTTAAAATCGACTTGAGGGAATTTTTTAAATACTATCATTCAGCAGTAAATTCGCCTTTTGCTGCCGAAAAAAACATAAGCGTAGCTAGAAAGCCATTTGATCGGTTTTAGTAAGAACAAGAATTCGATGGAGTTTTTTTAGTAGTCGCTTAGGCTTGCTAACGTTGTAAAATAGAGTATGACCGATACCGCATATATGAGCATTAACCCATTAACGCTGTCGCGTCGAACCCTGAAGGCGGAGCTCAAGTGTCCGCTCCAGTTTTTTTTTGTAGTTTTAGCGGCGATGGTACAAAACTGTCAATACATTCATTCACAAGAATCCTAAATAAGGCACACAGGGCATGCACACCAGCAGTTCTGCTGTGAAGGAGTCGGTTCGATTTGTTGGAATTGCTTGTTGAAAAGTCAAAACCGTGTCAATAATACGACAAAAATTTCTGTCATTTTGTTGTAACGAAAGATTTTACTCATGTTTTTTTGTAGTAGTTTTTTTCTGTACTACTTTCCTGTAGTCAGTAGTTTTGTAATAACAGATATCACCATCCTCGACCTGACTACATCCACTGCAGGGCAAAGGCCTTTCCCATGTCTCTACAATTATCCCTGTCCTGTGCCAGCCACGGCCACCTTATCATCGCAAACTTCTTAATCTCATCCGCCCACCTAACCTTCTGCCGCCCCCTGGTATACGCTTGCCACTTTCGGAATCCAGTTCGTTACCCTTAGAGACCAGCGGTTATCTTGCCTTCGCATTACATGCCCTGTCCAAGCCCATTTATTCTTCTTGATTTCGACTAGGATGTCATTAACACGCGTTTGTTTCCTGACCCACTCAGTTCTTTTCCTGTCACTTGGCATTATATCTGTCGTTTTCCTTCCTTAGCTCAGTGCATTTCCTCATTTTAAGTGTAACCCTTTTCGTTCGCCTGCATGTTTATGCCCCATAGGTGAATACCGCTAAGATGCAGCTTTATTACTGTTCTGTAGTAACTGCAGCACATTATGTTGTTACTAAAAAGGAGTTTGTTCTTAGTACAAGTTCATGAGCAAAAAGATTGCTGAAAACCTGTTCTAACGACAGAAAATTTCCTGTTCTGTTTTTTGACTGGGACACTTCATATTTCTCGAATACGCTTTGCGAAGTATACTTATAATTTTAGGACGCTTTAAAATAATGTCACTAACTCGCAATGAGAACTGCTTTCATACAGCGTGGCTGAAATGGAAAGCAAGGGGTTGCCATTTATGCACGCCCGCTAGCCAATTTTTAAACTGGGTGGCTTTATGTCCTATTCCGAAACGACGCCTTTGCGCTAAACGAAGGCTAGAATCGAGAAGAGGTTCGAATATCTGTTCTTTTTTTAACGCCTATTACTCTCGCTGAGCTTGCATAAAAAGCGAATTTGGATAAGGCCACCGACAGCATCATGCTAAAATCTTAGCTTTTCGTCTCTGTTAGCTGCTGGCAGCCTTTAGGGGATAAATATCTTATGATGACACAAGCACATCACGATGACTGATTCCTCGCTTTTTGAAAATACCCTCCTTGCTTCATCCTCGCCATTGAAGGTAACTGCGGAGGGCGGTGTTAGGTGCTGCAAGGAAAACTTTCAGGGTAACTGCGAGCTTGGGTGGAGGGTTGCAATTTCCGTTCCGGAGCCAGTCGTCGTTATTAACTGGGAGCCGAGCTGGGTTAATAATAATAATAATTGGTTTTTTTGGGGGGAAAGGAAATGGCGCAGTATCTGTCTCATATATCGTTGGACACCTGAACCGCGCCGTAAGGGAGGGATAAAGGAGGGAGTGAAAGAAGAAAGGAAGAATAGGCGCCGTAGTGGAGGGCTCCGGAATAATTTCGACCACCTGGGGGATCTTTAACGTGCACTGACATCGCACAGCACACGGGCGCCTTAGCGTTTTTCCTCCACAAAAACGCAGCCGCCGCGGTCGGGTTCGAACCCGGGAACTCCGGATCAGTAGTCGAGCGCCCTAACCACTGAGCCACCGCGGCGAGGCTGGGTTCAAAGCTGAAGGCGCTTTTGACGCAACCACTGCCGAAATGAATACAGCGAAGGTCGCCAAATGTTTACGAGTCGATTTCAGACTTCATTAAGGCAAACTGGAAAAATTGCAGCGCAGCAGTAACAAATACGAGACGAGAAGGACGCAAACACAAGCGCTGACTAACAACTGTGTTTTATTGCTCTGAGCCAGCCTATATAAGAACTAGGTACAAAACAACAAAACAGAAACCAACACATCACCTCACGCATTCGTGGCACGATTATCGGAATTGTCTCCCGTTCCTTCAATCTTTCGTCCTATCATTGGCATTCAGAAATGACATTTCTTTTTCACTAAGGCACACAGAGGGGTTGCTGACACACTTATCTGCGCATTTTGATATCACCAGAGCTTCTGCTATCAACCTCGTGGTGGTGCCCCGACACTTACGAAGAATAACTGTGCTTTCGTAAGTGTCGGGACACCACCACGAGGTTGATAGCAGAAGCTCTGGCGATATCAAAATGCGCAGAAAAGTGTGTCAGCAACCCCTCTGTGTGCCTTAGTGAAAAAGAAATGTCATTTCTGAATGCCAATGATAGGACGAAAGACTGGAGGAACGGGAGACAATTCCGATAATCGTGCCACGAATGCGTGAGGTGATGTGTTGGTTTCTGTTTTGTTGTTTTGTACCTAGTTCTTATATAGGCTGGCTCAGAGCAATAAAACACAGTTGTTAGTCAGCGCTTGTGTTTGCGTCCTTCTCGTCTCGTATTTGTTACTGCTGCGCTGCAATTTTTCCAGTATGCAGAACCAACTAGCCAGTCACTATGTTTTAATCATTAAGGCAAATCGGCAGAGCCTATACGTTTGTTCTCTTTTCGCGCTCGGATCCCGTGTCGTGAGGTGTCGATTTCTAATCTAAGTTACCATGAAACCATGATAAAAACCACACAGTTGACGCAGCTCACCGATCGTTCTGTTTTCTCACGCGTAAACCAAAAACGCCTAGGCTCACTTTCGAAAACATGGTTATACGTCATACTCGCAGGAGAAAAAAAAATTCAATACGGGTCTGCGATTTGAAAATAATATAACTCCTGGTTCAGAAGTATCATATCTTTCAGAGTTAATGAATGCTTTGAAAACCACGATGCTCATTTCATTTTTCAGGTAGGCGCGCAATACAACTGAAACTTGTCGCAGAAGACGATCGTGTTTTGAAAGCTTTTAGTGGCGACTGAATGTTTGTCGTTCTTCGTTATATCTCCACTATCTTTAGCAGCCCACATGGCTAGGCGACCGGTTTTAACGCGAGAGCGTTAAAGGTTCTGTTATGCCGAATATCCGGCGTCGTCGCGGCGTTATAAGCGAAAACTAGGCCGAGGTATGGTGGCCACATGGGCCACGCTACCCCTGAGTGGCAGGTGCACCACCTAGATTACGTCACCTCGTAACGTCATCACAACCCGCCCACCAGACTGTGAGCAAACTGCCCACCGTGGCAAGTGTCAGCTCAATTAATGATTGGTCGCGAAATGTTGTTCGGAAAGAGCATCCTGGGTCTGGCAAGCCCAATCGGTGGCAGCATCTGCCATCTCAGGACAGTGGCATATCACTTAACCGCTGCACCACTGCTCCAGGAATGATATCAGGACTCCCACCGATATATGAATCTAAAGTAGAGAACGGCCAATTCCGCATATATGGGCATTAACCCATTAACGCCGTTCCGTTATACCCTTAAATCAGAGCTTATGCTTCACCTGCAGCTCTTGTTGCCTACATTCATTTATTTCTGCGTCATGACCATTCTAAAAAACTAAAAGATATCATACGTCACTGCTGTATGTAAAGGCAACCTTCCTTCGTACATTGAACGAATGCAATAATAATAATAATAATAATAATAATAATAATAATAATAATAATAATAATAATTGGTTTTGGGGGGAAAGTAAATGGCGCAGTATCTGTCTCATATATCGTTGGACACCTGAACCGCGCCATAAGGGAAGGGATAAAGGAGGGAGTGAAAGAAGAGAGGAACAAATAGGTCCGTAGTGGAGGGCTCCGGAATAATTTCGACCACTTGGGAATCTTTAACGTGCACTGACATCGCACAACACACGGGCGCGTTAGCGTTTTTCCTCCATAAAAACGCAGCCGCCGCGGTCGGGTTCGAACCCGGGAACTCCGGATCAGTAGTCGAGCGCCCTAACCACTGAGCCACCGCGGCGGGGCAATGCAATAAGCTAACATCGTATTCGCCGCTAGGAAAGGTCCCTCTAAGTTTCGCAAACTTAAACGCACCAGAGGTAGTATTGTTTTACCACATTTCTCAAATAATTACTCACTACTTAATTGCACTATTTCTAAATATTAAGTTGGTGCCATTACCCAGTCTCCACTCCTTTTAATTATATATCATTTTTGGTTCGATTACATGTTCGTTTTTCGTGTTTTGAGCTCCCTCCATGCTTCTATGTTGTTGTTTTTTTATGTTTATAATAGCTGATTTTATTGCTGTGTTTGCTGCGATCGCAACTGTTGCCTCCAGGACGTCTTTAAATTATGAACGTAGCAACTTGTGCCGGAGGAGCTGCTTTGGTTTATGCCACTTTTCATTGCACCACATCCAGTATCAGGTTAAGCTCAAAGAAAGGTGAAACAGCTTGCAAATCCAGCAAATAATTTGCAAAGCCTGCAAATAATTTTGCTGCATAAGAGTAGGAGAACAGTAACTCTATTTTTATTAGGAGGCACATTTCAACCTTGGCTGCAAAACGAGTCTATTCGCAGCTCGTTCTTGCACCCTTGTAGATTTCTTCAAATGAATGAGAGCGTTCACTGCTAAGAGCCGCTCCGTTGATCTGTTGAATTGCTTCCACAGTCGCTAGGATATCTACCCACAGCGAAAGCTGCAAATGGAATTCTTCGCTACGGTGATTCAATCAGCATGTTTTGCAAGTCCATTTTAGCTCAGCCTTGCGCGCAGCCTGTTACGAAAGCTGCGATCTCTCCGAGGAAATCTAGTTCTCGGTTTCGCATCAACTGCACAATCCATTAGTGGTTGTAGTCCCCTGCTACTGCGTTCTATTGTTCTTTACCGAAGCACGCCAGAAGACGAATGGCGCCTTTCTTCTGCCGACAGCGTCGTTCTGCAGTTAAGTCCAGGGGGGGTTAATGACTCGCTCCAACAATGGCTAGGAAACACCTGGTCCACCCTTTGTTTTCCTCTAAATTTTGGTTCCATACGCGTAGCTACATCTTACGCAATCACTTTACTCTAGCTTGCTCTAGTGCAGAACGAAGATTACATTAAGCTCAAACCTATCTTCTATGTTCCTTTATTTTCTCTTGGTTCTTTATAAATATGTTGTCTGCTGATGTGCTCTCTGTTAAGCTAGGCAGATATTCTACCGCGCTTTAGAACTTGGTGCTAACCAGTTCAGTACGGCTTTGACAACGATGAAGAAAAGAGCATAAGAGCAGAAAAAAGAAAAATAACGCGTTTAAAGTTCTTTTTTCTTTAATTGAGAGTAGTGGTGCAACTTGCACGAGTAAGGCTATAGTGTTTTCTGTACGATTCTGAGGTAGGAGGTACTTATTGCACACATGTTTGACATGCGTCGGCAGCAGAGTCCCAACGTCGGTTTCATTGAAATCTTTTGAGCGAATGTCTTTTTTTACGCTTTATTCTGATCTCGTCATTTTATTTCTAGTAACTAATAAAACAGCCACTGACGATGGCTCCAGCAGTACTGATATTCATAACAATCACCTTGACTGTTCGAAAGGTGTAAATCATTCCTTTCGCTAGGCACTTACGGCGTTTTCTTTTTACGCACCATTGCGGAACAATTTGGAAACCCTGCACTTGCCCGGAACAGCCCAAAATGATAGTCGCTGTCCATGCGCATTACCCACTGCCTCTAGGAAAGCAGGACAATGTATGGCAATGGGACTGTTCCTCCGTCAAAAGTGCATAAAATTCCCGTTGTACCTTCAATGCATCCCCAGCACATGTTTTGTAAATGTCTTGCGCATGTATAGTGCATGTTTAGCGTAGGTGTTGCAGGAAATAGCAAGGGAAAACTTTGTAGCGCCTTGTTTACGCCCTTGATTTCTGTCGCACTTGTCCAGGGGTCATTGGATGCTGTGGTCTTTAAACTGGCCAACTCTATGTGTAAACTTGTTACGCATCAATCAGGCTACATAAGAACGTATTGAAAAAGTGAAAGCTTTCAGCAGCGCGACCAACTTATGAACATTAGACTCTCAAAGGACTCCTTCCTTATTTTAATCGATATCAGTGTATCTGTCTACACAACGACCCACTGGTCGATTCATCTTTTCATTACTCCACACTTATGTCTTTCTGCTGGTCCGTCGGTCAGTCTACACAATTGACTACCTGTACTTCGTAGTGACTGTACTGTACTTCGCACTTCGTCAGTGTACTTCGTATTAATTTTTTTTCAAATACCTTAGGTTTAAATGTAAAACAAGAAGATAAATCTCTTAAATAAACAGTCGGGGCATTAAATACATCAAATACATCAAATTTTATTATAAAATGATGCTGCATTGTGCAAAAACTACCCTGCTTTTTTTCACTTGGCTTGTGGCACGCAGCGTGCGTATTCTGGAAAATTTTATTACAGGTGGACTACATCTACGCGTTTCATAATTTACACTTCAATTCAAGCAACATCACAGTGTTCAGCACAATTCAACCTTTTTTTTACTCAGCAGCCAGGACGAAAAGTGATATTCAGCTGGTCAGAAGCTGTCTTTTTTTTTTGTTACAGACTAAACGGCCCATACAGTGGGGAACTTAAAGAAATCGAAAAGTTTTGTTTGTTTGTTTTTATTTCACCAGCTAGATTGTCGCAGTCTTCGCTGGAGGGAAACTTGCTTATTCGCACTCCAGTTGTAGCTTATTTGTGGTTGCATACTTCCAACAGCAATACTGACTGACAAATATGAAATCTATACAAGTGAAGCAAGGCGCCCATATATAGTGCCAACTTGATGCACCGGATCTTCCGTAATCATTTCCAGATGACGCTGATTCTCTCCTGGTTCATAACAAACAGACCCTGCATAAACCCTGCAGATTCAGAGGACAGGCCTGTATATTTTCGATACGCCTTAGGGACTTGAAATTGAAGGCCCGGAAATTGAATTTCCAGATCTTTGTGTTGAGGACATAAAGCTATGGGAGCGGCTGCAAAAACGGTTTTTGAAGCAGATGTGGTTTTGCTCAAATAGGTACGACACACTTCAATATTGCTCGACTGCTGCGGCATGGCTGGTTGGAACACGAAAAATAAGTGTCATAACTTGGTGTTGACACGTGACACCAAGCATACGCGTGTGGTGTTGATACATTCACGATTTTCAAAATTGTTTTCTACTTCGGCGCAACTCACATAATTTACATTTCTCTGGCTTCTTGTTTTTCTGAAAAATATATTCGTATATATAAAAGAACTAAACTTTTTGCAAACCACAATATATTTTGAACTGCCATCATCAGTGATTTATGGCATATTATTATCTGTTTTCAGCGTTGCCAGGATGATGATGATGATGGTGATGATGATGATGATGATGATGATGAATTGACATCCGAGCTGCACACTCGGAGCTATGGGACTCGTTATAGCTGCACTGCCAGCCTATACAGAAAATTTAATCACAATGAATTACTAGTTCCTGTTAACAAATACTCCGAAAGCAAGGCAACAATAGGGGCTTGTTGGTTATACAAATTGATGGTTTAACGCGCGACCATTGAGAAACTGAAAGACAGACGAAGACTATACGACAAAAGCGCTTGTCTTCTGTTATTCGTGTGCGTCCCGTCAACCTCCATGTTTACTCGAGTAAGACAGCACATTTTGTTCCCGAATTTTGCCTGTAAAAACAATGTAGCGTTGCTGCGACTACTGCACTCAATAATGCGATATTTTTATTCACTACTCCTCTTCGCTTTCGCTCCCGTTACTGTCCGACAACCTCATCATATCATCCGCTGGCTTGATGTAGCGTTGCTGCAACTACTGCACACAATAATGCGATATTTTTATTCCCTCTTCCTCATCGCTTTCGCTCCCGCTGCTGTCTGACAACCTTATCATGTCATCCGCTGGCTTGATGTATCATTGCTGCAACTACTGCACACAATAATGCGATATTTTTATTCGCTCTTCCTCATCGCTTTCGCTCCCGCTGCTGTCTGACAACCTTATCATGTCATCCACTGGCTTGATGTAGCGTTGCTGCAACTACTGCACACAATAATGCGATATTTTTATTCCCTCTTCCTCATCGCTTTCGCTCCCGCTGCTGTCTGACAACCTTACCATGTCATCCGCTGGCTTGATGTAGCGTTGCTGCAACTACTGCACACAATAATGCGATATTTTTATTCGCTCTTCCTCATCGCTTTCGCTCCCGCTGCTGTCTGACAACCTTATCATGTCATCCGCTGGCTTGATGTAGCGTTGCTGCAACTACTGCACACAATATTGCGATATTTTTATTCGCTCTTCCTCATCGCTTTCGCTCCCGCTGCTGTCTGACAACCTTATCATGTCATCCGCTGGCTTAATGTAGCGTTGCTGCAACTACTGCACACAATAATGCGATATTTTTATTCCCTCTTCCTCATCGCTTTCGCTCCCGCTGCTGTCTGACAACCTTATCATGTCATCCGCTGGCTTGATGTAGCGTTGCTGCAACTACTGCACACAATAATGCGATATTTTTATTCCCTCTTCCTCATCGCTTTCGCTCCCGCTGCTGTCTGACAACCTTACCATGTCATCCGCTGGCTTGATGTAGCGTTGCTGCAACTACTGCGCACAATAATGCGATATTTTTATTCGCTCTTCCTCATCGCTTTCGCTCCCGCTGCTGTCTGACAACCTTATCATGTCATCCGCTGGCTTGATGTAGCGTTGCTGCAACTACTGCACACAATAATGCGATATTTTTATTCCCTCTTCCTCATCGCTTTCGCTCCCGCTGCTGTCTGACAACCTTATCATGTCATCCGCTGGCTTGATGTAGCGTTGCTGCAACTACTGCACACAATAATGCGATATTTTTATTCCCTCTTCCTCATCGCTTTCGCTCCCGCTGCTGTCTGACAACCTTATCATGTCATCCGCTGGCTTGATGTAGCGTTGCTGCAACTACTGCACACAATAATGCGATATTTTTATTCCCTCTTCCTCATCGCTTTCGCTCCCGCTGCTGTCTGACAACCTTATCATGTCATCCGCTGGCTTGATGTATCATTGCTGCAACTACTGCACACAATAATGCGATATTTTTATTCGCTCTTCCTCATCGCTTTCGCTCCCGCTGCTGTCTGACAACCTTATCATGTCATCCACTGGCTTGATGTAGCGTTGCTGCAACTACTGCACACAATAATGCGATATTTTTATTCCCTCTTCCTCATCGCTTTCGCTCCCGCTGCTGTCTGACAACCTTACCATGTCATCCGCTGGCTTGATGTAGCGTTGCTGCAACTACTGCACACAATAATGCGATATTTTTATTCGCTCTTCCTCATCGCTTTCGCTCCCGCTGCTGTCTGACAACCTTATCATGTCATCCGCTGGCTTGATGTAGCGTTGCTGCAACTACTGCACACAATATTGCGATATTTTTATTCGCTCTTCCTCATCGCTTTCGCTCCCGCTGCTGTCTGACAACCTTATCATGTCATCCGCTGGCTTAATGTAGCGTTGCTGCAACTACTGCACACAATAATGCGATATTTTTATTCCCTCTTCCTCATCGCTTTCGCTCCCGCTGCTGTCTGACAACCTTATCATGTCATCCGCTGGCTTGATGTAGCGTTGCTGCAACTACTGCACACAATAATGCGATATTTTTATTCCCTCTTCCTCATCGCTTTCGCTCCCGCTGCTGTCTGACAACCTTACCATGTCATCCGCTGGCTTGATGTAGCGTTGCTGCAACTACTGCGCACAATAATGCGATATTTTTATTCGCTCTTCCTCATCGCTTTCGCTCCCGCTGCTGTCTGACAACCTTATCATGTCATCCGCTGGCTTGATGTAGCGTTGCTGCAACTACTGCACACAATAATGCGATATTTTTATTCCCTCTTCCTCATCGCTTTCGCTCCCGCTGCTGTCTGACAACCTTATCATGTCATCCGCTGGCTTGATGTAGCGTTGCTGCAACTACTGCACACAATAATGCGATATTTTTATTCCCTCTTCCTCATCGCTTTCGCTCCCGCTGCTGTCTGACAACCTTATCATGTCATCCGCTGGCTTGATGTAGCGTTGCTGCAACTACTGCACACAATAATGCGATATTTTTATTCCCTCTTCCTCATCGCTTTCGCTCCCGCTGCTGTCTGACAACCCTATCATGTCATCCGCTGGCTTGATGTAGCGTTGCTGCAACTACTGCACACAATAATGCGATATTTTTATTCCCTCTTCCTCATCGCTTTCGCTCCCGCTGCTGTCTGACAACCTTACCATGTCATCCGCTGGCTTGATGTAGCGTTGCTGCAACTACTGCACACAACAATGCGATATTTTTATTCGCTCTTCCTCATCGCTTTCGCTCCCGCTGCTTTCTGACAACCTTATCATGTCATCCGCTGGCTTAATGTAGCGTTGCTGCAACTACTGCACACAATAATGCGATATTTTTATTCCCTCTTCCTCATCGCTTTCGCTCCCGCTGCTGTCTGACAACCTTATCATGTCATCCGCTGGCTTGATGTAGCGTTGCTGCAACTACTGCACACAATAATGCGATATTTTTATTCCCTCTTCCTCATCGCTTTCGCTCCCGCTGCTGTCTGACAACCTTATCATGTCATCCGCTGGCTTAATGTAGCGTTGCTGCAACTACTGCACACAATAATGCGATATTTTTATTCCCTCTTCCTCATCGCTTTCGCTCCCGCTGCTGTCTGACAACCTTACCATGTCATCCGCTGGCTTGATGTAGCGTTGCTGCAACTACTGCACACAATAATGCGATATTTTTATTCGCTCTTCCTCATCGCTTTTGCTCCCGCTGCTGTCTGACAACCTTATCATGTCATCCGCTGGCTTAATGTAGCGTTGCTGCAACTACTGCACACAATAATGCGATATTTTTATTCGCTCTTCCTCATCGCTTTCGCTCCCGCTGCTGTCTGACCACCTTATCATGTCATCCGCTGGCTTAATGTAGCGTTGCTGCAACTACTGCACACAATAATGCGATATTTTTATTCGCTCTTCCTCATCGCTTTCGCTCCCGCTGCTGTCTGACAACCTTACCATGTCATCCGCTGGTTTGATGTAGCGTTGCTGCAACTACTGCACACAATAATGCGATATTTTTATTCGCTCTTCCTCATCGCTTTCGCTCCCGCTGCTGTCTGACAACCTTATCATGTCATCCGCTGGCTTGATGTAGCGTTGCTGCAACTACTGCACACAATAATGCGATATTTTTATTCGCTCTTCCTCATCGCTTTCGCTCCCGCTGCTGTCTGACAACCTTATCATGTCATCCGCTGGCTTAATGTAGCGTTGCTGCAACTACTGCACACAATAATGCGATATTTTTATTCCCTCTTCCTCATCGCTTTCGCTCCCGCTGCTGTCTGACAACCTTATCATGTCATCCGCTGGCTTGATGTAGCGTTGCTGCAACTACTGCACACAATAATGCGATATTTTTATTCCCTCTTCCTCATCGCTTTCGCTCCCGCTGCTGTCTGACAACCTTACCATGTCATCCGCTGGCTTGATGTAGCGTTGCTGCAACTACTGCACACAATAATGCGATATTTTTATTCGCTCTTCCTCATCGCTTTCGCTCCCGCTGCTGTCTGACAACCTTATCATGTCATCCGCTGGCTTGATGTAGCGTTGCTGCAACTACTGCACACAATAATGCGATATTTTTATTCCCTCTTCCTCATCGCTTTCGCTCCCGCTGCTGTCTGACAACCTTATCATGTCATCCGCTGGCTTCATGTAGCGTTGCTGCAACTACTGCACACAGTAATGCGATATTTTTATTCCCTCTTCCTCATCGCTTTCGCTCCCGCTGCTGTCTGACAACCTTATCATGTCATCCGCTGGCTTGATGTAGCGTTGCTGCAACTACTGCACACAATAATGCGATATTTTTATTCCCTCTTCCTCATCGCTTTCGCTCCCGCTGCTGTCTGACAACCCTATCATGTCATCCGCTGGCTTGATGTAGCGTTGCTGCAACTACTGCACACAATAATGCGATATTTTTATTCCCTCTTCCTCATCGCTTTCGCTCCCGCTGCTGTCTGACAACCTTACCATGTCATCCGCTGGCTTGATGTAGCGTTGCTGCAACTACTGCACACAATAATGCGATATTTTTATTCGCTCTTCCTCATCGCTTTCGCTCCCGCTGCTATCTGACAACCTTATCATGTCATCCGCTGGCTTAATGTAGCGTTGCTGCAACTACTGCACACAATAATGCGATATTTTTATTCCCTCTTCCTCATCGCTTTCGCTCCCGCTGCTGTCTGACAACCTTATCATGTCATCCGCTGGCTTGATGTAGCGTTGCTGCAACTACTGCACACAATAATGCGATATTTTTATTCCCTCTTCCTCATCGCTTTCGCTCCCGCTGCTGTCTGACAACCTTATCATGTCATCCGCTGGCTTAATGTAGCGTTGCTGCAACTACTGCACACAATAATGCGATATTTTTATTCCCTCTTCCTCATCGCTTTCGCTCCCGCTGCTGTCTGACAACCTTACCATGTCATCCGCTGGCTTGATGTAGCGTTGCTGCAACTACTGCACACAATAATGCGATATTTTTATTCGCTCTTCCTCATCGCTTTCGCTCCCGCTGCTGTCTGACAACCTTATCATGTCATCCGCTGGCTTGATGTAGCGTTGCTGCAACTACTGCACACAATAATGCGATATTTTTATTCGCTCTTCCTCATCGCTTTCGCTCCCGCTGCTGTCTGACAACCTTATCATGTCATCCGCTGGCTTGATGTAGCGTTGCTGCAACTACTGCACACAATAATGCGATATTTTTATTCGCTCTTCCTCATCGCTTTCGCTCCCGCTGCTGTCTGACAACCTTACCATGTCATCCGCTGGTTTGATGTAGCGTTGCTGCAACTACTGCACACAATAATGCGATATTTTTATTCGCTCTTCCTCATCGCTTTCGCTCCCGCTGCTGTCTGACAACCTTACCATGTCATCCGCTGGCTTGATGTAGCGTTGCTGCAACTACTGCACACAATAATGCGATATTTTTATTCGCTCTTCCTCATCGCTTTCGCTCCCGCTGCTGTCTGACAACCTTATCATGTCATCCACTGGCTTGATGTAGCGTTGCTGCAACTACTGCACACAATAATGCGATATTTTTATTCCCTCTTCCTCATCGCTTTCGCTCCCGCTGTTGTCTGACAACCTTACCATGTCATCCGCTGGCTTGAAGTAGCGTTGCTGCAACTACTGCACACAATAATGCGATATTTTTATTCGCTCTTCCTCATCGCTCTTCCTCATGGCGGTTAAATTAATGGTTGATCGCGAGAGGTTGGCCACACAATGAACGCTGCGGCTTAGTGCTTAGCTCGGTTATGCCAGGATATACGTAGCGAGAGGTAAGGCATAGCATGGTTAGCCTTGGCTAATCTTGATTGCAAGTCCAGGTTAGACTGGTTGTCTAGCTATGTTGTTGTCCATTAAAGACGACACAACTGTGCTTGCGGCGCACGCGAGCTCTCCTTATCAATCCTCCGACATGTTATCAGGCATGCGACGCAGCTGTCGAAGCGAGCGGAGGCGAGCGCAACGACAAGGAACGCGGTGTTACGTCATACCAAACGGCGGCGGCGGCGAGCCGTGCGGTGTGATGTCATGCCATATGGCGCGGCGAGCGCGCAAAGCACAGTAATAATAACAATAATTGGTTTTGGGGGAAAGGAAACGGCGCAGTATCTGTCTCATATATCGTTCGACACCTGAACCGCGCCTTAAGGAAAGGGATAAAGGAGAAAAGAAAAAAGGAAGAGGTGCCGTAGTGGAGGGCTCCGGAATAATTTCGACCACCTGGGGATCAAAGCACAGTAACCGTCTCACATATCTCGGTGGACACCCGAACCGTGTCGTAAAGGAAGGGATAAAGGAGGAAGGGAAAGAAGAAAGAGAAAACTGAAAATTGAAAGTTGCATTTTGAGGCACCCCGCCGCGGTGGCTCAGTGGTTAGGGCGCTCGACTACTGATCCGGAGTTGCCGGGATCGGACCCGACCGCGGCGGCTGCGTTTTTATGGAGGCAAAACGCTAAGGCGCCCGTGTGCTGTGCGATGTCAGTGCACGTTAAAGATCCCCAGGTGGTCGAAATTATTCCGGACCCCCTCCACTGCGGCAACTCTTTCTTCCTTTCTTCTTTCACTCCCTCTTTTATCCCTTCCCTTGCGGCGCAGTTCAGCTGTCCAACGATGTATGAGACAGATACTGCGCAATTTCCTTTCCCCAAAAACCAATTATTATTATCATTTTGAGTAAACGCGCGGCGCTGTGGCTCGGTGCTACTAGTGGCGCATGCGCAGTTGTGACTAGGGAGCGAGAGAGAGAAATGCGCCTTGTGTCGTCACTGCTCCTTGCGCATGCGCAGCACGGCTCTCCAGGAATCACACGAAACTGCTTAACCTGCGGCCAGTAAAGCTTTCGCTTTAAAACTATTCTCAAATGATTACAGGTTGTGATGAAAAAACCCCGCAGCACGGTTAGCATGCCCGCTAATGCGTTTTTATACCTCGGATTTGCCGGAGATTTTCGCAATCGAATGAAGAACTTATCTGCTTCTTTTTTTTAAGCTAATTGGAATATTAAAGCGCCTTTTACTAGCTGAAAACTGGAGGCGCCAGCGCTGCGCTTCTGCGCGCGCCGGTGTCATATTTCGATTAGGCTTACTGATTATCGCAATCTTCCTGGGAGTTTAATGCAACGGCGCTTTAGTTACGCACTACCCAGCATCGCACCTCTTTCTTCTTTTCTTCTTTCAATCCCTCCT
Organism: Amblyomma americanum; assembly: GCA_030143305.2. Taxonomy (NCBI): domain Eukaryota; kingdom Metazoa; phylum Arthropoda; class Arachnida; order Ixodida; family Ixodidae; genus Amblyomma; species Amblyomma americanum. Next base: position 73,779 of record JARKHS020035225.1, read on the forward strand.
TTATCCCTTTTCTTATGGCGTGGTTCAGGTGTCCAACGATATATGAGACAGATACTGCGCCATTTCCTTTCCCCAAAAACCAATTATTATTATTATTATTATTAAGATAGTAGTAGTAGTAGTATTAGTAGTAGTAGTAGTAGTAGTAGTATATATATATATATTATTCCTGTATCGTAGCCATTCTCCTTTCGCACCATCCTTATACTCGTAGACAGCTTTTTGTGGCAATGCAGTGGAAGCTACTAGGGCGAGGCGCAGGGCTTTCACAAGCGCGCTCTTGCTCTCACGAGGGAGAGAGATAGGCGTTTAGACAGGCGCCGCACGCTAGTAGCTTCCGCTGCATAGACACAAAAAGCTGTCCGCGGTTATAGTTTTCATGGTTCTGTCCGAGTGTACACTTGCTGTATGGCTGCAACCGCGCCTTTCCCTAGAACTGCCTTCGACCGCCGCGGCCGGAATCGAGCCCGCGTCTTTCGGGTCAACAGCCGAGCGCCGTGACCACTGAGCCACCAAAGCGGCTTTTTTCTAGCACTTCATTTTCGCCATGCGCACATGACGCGACCGAACATTCAACTCTCCGCTTTTCTGGTTTGCAGTCGATTCTTGAGTCGTTTCGCGAAACCTGTCTCACTGCGGCTGTGGTTATTATGCGAAGCATACTAGCCGCACAACCGAGCTCTTCCTTGCTGCGCCGCGCGCGGCCGCGTAGCTACCACTTGACCTACATCGGCGCACCACGTGATATGACGTCACAACAGCTGTGAAAGCTGGGGCTCAACTCGTGCGCTCGCTTGCGGACGCGCAGCCTCCGCCGGCGGCCTAACTCCCGCTCCTACCGCTAGGAGATACTGACGTCACGCAATTGTATAAAAGGCGACGCACTCGTTGAGTCAGTTGAGCAGCGAGATGTCGGCCAGGGAGAGGGCGGCTCGCCAGACCGCAAAGCGCAAGTTACAAAGAGCCACGGAAACGGGAGAAGAACGAGAAGTACGGCTTGCCAAGCGACGTATGCTTCGCATCCTAGGCTTAACCATAAGCTAAGCCAGCTCATTTTTGCTTTGGAAGTATCGCCGAACTTTCCCGAGACTAACTCGTAAATGAACATTGCACTTACACCTTTCAAGTTCCTGGCATGTCGGCAGTCCTGTCGGAAGCTTTACACATCTAAGCGGCGCTCATGTTTCTTGCGTTCACGTATGGTGCAGCGATGCTGTATTTAACTCAGGCCGCAAACTAAGCTCCTCGCCGGCGCAGCAACAGTAGATAAGGCACCTGCTTTATGTGACGTTCAGGAGCTGGCTGACAACTTGGTGCATAAATTTGTATTAAAACTCTCCTCTTTCAACATACATGCCTCGGTTTCTCCACCTTATCTTTATGCAGCATTTTGAACAGCAAGCGTGTGCATGAAAAACATAGGGGCAGAAAGAACGAACATTGGGTTCTTATCCTGTGTTTATCTTTGTTCAACCCTAAGCCTACGTCTGACATGCAGAGCTAACTGCTTTGCTAAGCTGCATGTTTTGACAGTGCGTGCCACTAAGTGTGAGAAGTTAGAGCTCAGTGTTAGAATATCGGAAGTAGGCAGACCATTGAGTCCATCGTATAGAGCCAGCAGACGGAATAGAACAAAGCGTCGCGAATTGAAAATATTTCATGAAATGAATTAAGTAATATGTTGTATTCTTGATATACTGGAGATATACAGGGTGTTTCACCTAAGACTTTACAAACAGAAATAGGATTTTTTAGTTGGAATGCTTTTGTCGTCACAGCGCTGTCAGTGGTGTATTACATCTAAAGGCAAATAAGACGTGCTAACTAGCAGGCTGGTTAACCAATATTTAATAGTGAACTTTTTACCTATTACTGTTAGGATTCCTAATTATTGGGAGGCCTGTAGCCCACTGTAGGTAATATTGATATAAGCTTTTAGAATTTGGAAAACACGCTTACCCTAGGCGCTATGGCCAAACAATTTTTTTTTAAATTTAGACGAGTTAAGTGCACTGGAAAGGTTGCTTTGCCTGCAAGATTCTCGGAAGCCCATGTATTTTGGCGCGATGTAGGCAAAGTTTCTTGGGCCACAGCGCCGAGGGCAAACGAGTTTTCGAAATCCTAAAAATTGGCGTGGATATTCCTTACGGTCGGCCACACGCCTCTCGATAATTAAGGAACCTAACAGTAATAGTTAAACGTTTCACTATTCTATATTAGTTAAACAAACTGCTAGTTAGCATACCTTAGCTGTACTCTGATGTACTGCGCCGCGGCAACGCTTACGACCATTAATGATGAAATCCAGGGAATTCGTAACTTTTATCTGACATTGTCAATGCATGCGAATTAAAGGGTTAAGGTAGGCATGAACTATTTTGCCTCGGATTTTTCCAGGATGGAGGCTACGTCTCAAACTCCATCAAAAGGGCGATGCCTTCGCTTCTCGCCAATGAAAAAAGGGCATTCAATATATACTGAAACAGTTCAATAAATCAAGGCTGCTTGCAGGCGGACGTATTACTTGCAAAACCAACTCAAGGAAACAGTCTCCCATTCGTGACGGTTTGGCAGAAGGTAGTCATGTGTCGCTTTGAATAAATACCGCATGAGCTGATTGCAAGGGGAGTGCTATGGATTTCTACATTTTCTACGACAAAGGCATAAATTCAGGCAGCATGGCGAAGAAACTAATACCAAAAGAAGATGAGATGTATCCCCTGGGCAATGAGGCAGCAGTACGCAAACTTCCACACGGCCTGATCTGAGAGCAGCTTTTAATTATGGAGGGCTCTTTAATTTGGCTACCGAATGTCATTTGAACGGCAGACATAGTGTTTAATTTGCTCGTAATTGCAGATGGTGTTCGCTTTTAATTACAAGGTTTGCCACTGAAGTGTCAGAATCAGTGGAAGTCAGCGTACAGCGCCAAGCCTGACATTTTCAGAGAAAAGGAAAATGCAAAGAAAAAATGCGTATCTTAGAAATAGGAATCTCCCCGTGGAAAATTTCCAGCATCAATAAGCAGAAAAGCGATAGGGAACAGATCAACCGTGACGTATTAAGGACCGCAGAGTGCACAAAGATTAATCACAGGAAGTCCTCAATTTGAATGAGTTATCCTAGAATGTTGGAGATAGTCTGTCCTAGCGTTTATTTGTTCGTTTTCATTACCCGGGAAAGGTTCACTGAGGTCCATTTTTATGCCTAGGAAACATAATAAGATCTAACCATAAAGAGTAGAAATGCGAACCTCGTAATCCGCAAGGAATGCCAGAAAGCATTCGTGAAATTAGAGCATTAATTTAGTCGTCAATTATGCTATTTCGTAAAAATGTAAATAATGGATAGATTCCATAAAGTAGTTATTATTAAATTAAAATATTTGTAATTTCTAGACTAATGTGATCGATAAAACTGTGCTTGCAAAACTCAGCCATATGCAAAAAATGAATACCTTGATTTTAAATTATTCCATCACGTGCGCACCTTGCAATATCGCTATTAAAGTTTGTGGTAGTCTGCCTGTTAGTGTTATCTTTCGCAATGAGTGACTTCACTGCAAATTTCTTGCTTTCTGGCAGCCAACACTTTAATCTTGCTCTGATAAAAATAATCGGAATCGCTCTTCATGGAATGCAGTGAAGATACGATATGTATTTAGGCGCGCAAACAACAAGCATTGACATTTTTGCTGTATACATTGAACTTTATACGCTGGATATTGCAGGGCTCAGCTATTTCAACCGAAAAGAAAAACGAAACCTGCATTCATCCGTGTTGTGCATCATGAACTAACCACGCGCACAACCTGTGCACATTTCTTTTTGTATAAATAATTTGTGTATATTACCTCTCCTCCTATCCTCTCTCCCTGTCCCCTCACCTCTTTCATTTCATTTCTCCATTGTGCCTGCTATCCTTTATTTCCGCTGCCCCAACTGAGGTGCTTCAGTCTCGATGGCAGACGCCGGGGCTAGCAAAAATCTTTTCCTTCCTTTTTATTACTGTTTAATAAAACCACTACTACTACTACTTCCTCCGCGTAAGCAGGCTTGAGTGCCCTCAGAATTTTTTTCCTCATGTCCGACTTGGCGTGCTCCGATTGTCTCACAGCAGTGAACGCAAGAATGAAGTGCGACAGGCGGCCGTTCTTCAAAGAACATTGGACTACTGGGGAAAGTTTTTACAGCTTATTCACCAAAATGCGGTCGTTGAAGCATGGTAATGAACCCGTTTATTCATTGCTAACAACGCTAAAGCGCGTTAATCACTGTACAGGGTCTTACAGCTTCCTCATATGCAGTTTTACCTATTTAACGCTAAGGTGGAGCTATCTTCCAGGCACTCCAGTGAAGTTCAATTTGCTCTTTTTACCAACTTCGTCACATTGCTCTGTCTCTGGTTGACACGAACTGCTTGAGCGTACTAGCATTATTTTTACCCGTTCACACCGGCACTGCCGGTCGTGTTAGAGCCAACGGTAACGAGAAGGCAGGAAGCTGGGACAATGACAAGAGAACTCGTCTGGGCCCAGACGAAGACGAGTTCTCTTGTCATTGTCCCATCTTCCTGCCTTCTCGTTACTTTTGACTAAGATAAGTACCCTTGTCGAAACATTGGCTCGTGTACTGCGGGCGCCTCTTTCTACACTGGTTCTTCTTGTTTTATAGTGTATGAGTCAAGGCCGGCTGAGCTTGATGTACAGATTTTGTTATTAGTATAGAGCCGCAAGCATTTGTTTAAGGACCAAGCTGGGTGGCTCACTTTGGATCGCCAGCGTTTCAGTTGTTTTGAAGATATGAGGAACTCTCCTCCTCATTCCCCTGGAAACTATCAGTCATACAGATGCTACATGAGTTGCACCATACGGCTTGGAAACGAAAACTCTGGACAGGACTCTTGAATAAGGAATGTTTGCATCAGGAATAAGGAAGGTTTGCATCAGGAGTTGAATAAGGAAGGTTTGCATCAGTGGCTACTTCAAGAGTGGGAAACTTCGCTCCCCATCGAATAATGGCGTTTCTTCAGTAACGGTCGTGATCACTAATTTAAGTCGTTGGCTATACCGTCGGCTCCGTTGATACCGTTGAGTACCTGGATGAAATGTGAGTGATGAGACTTGCGGGAAAGCTAACCTCTGAAAGACTGATCAAACAGACTGTGTACCAGAGTAAGATTACTACTTAATTTTATCGTCCCCACGATTAATATAGTTTGCGCGTGTGAGTAGTGCGTTCCTTTCAGCTGCCCAATTGCTTGTTGCTGTAAAGGACGTAATGTAAAAGCGTCACGACCTCTCGCCCTCCGACGCATCTCCGTGGCTCAGTAGCTTCCTGACGTTCGGCTACTGATCATGGGATTGAAAACCGACCGCGGCGGCCACATTTTTCTTATTGTGACAGTATTATTTACAAATATAAATACACACTGTACTCTCGAGGACAGCTCTGTAACATCCGGCGGTGCGGCCCAAAAATCTATTCTTCTACATCTGGTAGACAGCCTGGGGCCGGTCGACCCGCACCGGAGCAGGTGTTTCTGTCGGATAGCACGCAAAGGGGGGCACGTCCAAAGTTCGATGCTGGCGAAATGCAGAACACATGTGCGCTGCACCATGTTAGCGTTAAAAAACCTCTGGTGTTCTAAATAAATCCGGAACCCTCCACTACCGCGCCCCTCAAAGCCCATGCGTCGCTTCGGAACGTTAAGTGCAGTATACAATTCAACGTCTCGCCCTCCTCAGAATTAAACTACTGACAAAGCTATCTGTACCACCTGCCCTTCTCCCACATCCATAACCTCATATTAGCGCCGTCTTAACACCCACGTAGGTAATAGCCGCCTCGATCATGTGAACACATGGCGTAAATTTTTGCCGGCATGTTGAAAACCTCCTCGCCCCTCTGCCTTAACAATCATCATCAATGAAAAAACTTCGCGACAAAAAAAAAGAAGAGAAAAGAGGGTGGGGAGCAACGTGTAAAATGATGAGAAAAAACGAAAGTAAGAAACTTCTGAATGAGTTCGTTCAAATAGTTAAACAAACGTGGTCTCAAGTTTTTCACTGTTGCATTAGAGCAACGTATTTTAAGACGTTTAATTTTGCGCAGAACCTTTATCGCAAGCATCACCTAAAGTGAGTGCTATAAACTCTGGAGGGCCTTTGTAATTCGGCCTTGATGGTCGAACAGTGCCTGCTTTCTACGAGGAATTCTCGCGAGCACGACTTAACGAAGCCAACCGTTCTCGACGACAGTGGAGTCACATCTGGTCTGCTGTAAAGCGCTGGAATCACAAATGAACGGTGGGTCAGCGACCCTTCGTACAAACCCCAGAGTCGCCTCAGCCACCTGTCACAGACGTTACCATAGGCAAAAATTATTAACGAAGCGCTTCTACACCTATTCTTATTTGAGACGCGAGTACCTAGAGCTATATCATGATATGCGCACAAACATCCTTAACCAATGCATTCAAAAAGCGACGCCTAATTTGCGCAACTCGTTCAGAAAGGGAGCGGAAGCCCCTCTGGATGGCGGCGTTTCGCGGGCCCCCAGATATATGAGACCCTGCCGGGAACGACGGTTTATGCCTATTAATCTCACGAGTTGCCAAATGATCTACGTGGTCAGAGTTCTCTTTCATACTGTGCGACTAGGATTCCCGGCCGGTGAAGAACGCAGCTTCATTGAAGATGAACCGAAAGCGAGGTTGCGGCGAGATTGAATTCAGCCCCTAATGAAGTCAGTTCCAGCGCTGGAGGTGAACTCACCATTTCCGGCGCATTTAATTAACGCGGTTGCCTCAGCTGCGGCTGACCTCAGAGCGAAATGAATGTGGCAGATTTAACCCGTTCAGACACACATTATGATCTACTATCGAGAAAAATCTGGAAATTTTTTTATGTACTTCAACGCCCTATTTTACAAAAATAACATGAAATGTTTAAAAAGTTAGGAATTCACGCGAGCCGCATGTTTCTACGGTCATTGAATTGCAGCCTTATTTCCAAAAACAAAAACACATTATCACCAATAAATAATTTTCTGATGATCCGAAGCTGTTTCCGCAAAGAAAAGTGACCCAAAGACGTTACAGCAAACAGCATGATGAATTTTTTTTTAAAATTTCATGTAAATTGGTGGTTGGTCCCCCTGTTCATAGAGTCCGTTGGATCCTGCAGTGGTCTTGCCTTTTCGGTCAGCTCCCTCGCACCGTTAAATCATCGCATTTTCCATCCTTCCTATTTCCGTGTTGTCTTGGCAGTCTCCTGCCTCATGGTATAGGTCCGCCTCTACGCCACAATGTGCGCACTGTAGCTCAAAGTCTTCTGGGTAAATAGCGTGGTCTTGTTGTGCTTGAGCACGTGTTCGTTTGTATTTTTCTCAGTGTTATTTTTGTTTCCTGTTTTATTCTTCATCCCTTGTACCTAGTCTATAGTGATACAAAATTTCTTAGTACGTGATCAGCACGTTTGAGTAGTTGTGGTCGTGTTGGGTGCCCGAGGTGGGAGTGCTCGGACAGCACATCCCGGGTTCGCCGCGTACATGGCGACGTCAACCTCTATTTCTTAGTTCGCAAAATCGATTCTTATTTCTGGACACGCAATGGCCTTCCAATGCGATCCAGCAGAGATTTCAAGTGCAGCCAACGTCATTGTCTTGCTGAAAACGACGCTAGACGTTTAGAGAAAAAATTTTAAATGTGACTTCCACAAACGTAGACGCCGAGCGCAGAAAGCATTTTATCAGTCAGATTCTCCAGCGCGTAAGAATAGTCGGCCATTAAAATTAACATCTTTGCGCACCACCTTATCGCAAACTATTTTTTCACCAATTACGAGTGGCAATATTTATATTGAGTTTTAAGCTGCTCATTACTGTTGGCCGACATATGGCACTAGTTAGTTATGTTTAGGAAAGATGGCATGGAAGATCTACTTCGCGACCTTTCTGCAACGCTTTCCTTGATAAGCGCTCTTACCGAGGAGTTGCGTTAGTGGAGGCTAACCAGATTTGAGAGCAGCTCGCCATGGGGATGCATTTCAAAATTCAGTACCTGTGTTCGCGGCGGAAAGTTTGCCTTCACGAAGGCTTCTCTCGCAAGGGAGGCATCCAATGAATGGAAACCGAGCAAGCTAAAGATAACTCTCATTCTGTTTTGAAGCGAAAAGCTTCACCACGCTAGGTAAAGCAGCCGTCGCATAGGCCAGAGAAAGATCTTGAACGACCTTCAGCCTAACCACGTTAGCCGTGTATGACCATGTGTAGTACAGTTATGGTGTCGAACCCTTATCCCCTGACCTTGCCCCATGACCTCTAGTTGATCTTTGACATTGGGTGACCTTTGGGTTCACCTTTGACCTTAAGAACACCCGATGGGGTGATGTGAAGTCATGTGACGACATCCGATGAGGGTGTCGTAAGACCGTGTGATACTACGTCATAGCCACGTGGTCGTGGGGGTATATATAGAACGACTGTCGCGAGCGTGCAGCGGAGCTGCCATGGACGAGCTTCAGACGCTTAACAAGCGTCCTTGCTTTTTGCTGAATTCCAGGGTTAGCCAAGCTAAGCCACTGCCATTTTTTATTTTACTCTGTTTCTTATTTTACGTGAATTAAGCACACGGCACTTAGGCAGTAAGGCTTAGTGCACGTGAAAATGTCCCCGTTAAAAGAATCACTCCTTATTAAACTGCACGGCAGAGAGCTGTACGGAAAGAATCCTAGTTCCCGTACTCCGCTAAGCCAGAAGAATTTGTGGAATTTTAGGGTCAAAAGATTAAGCTAGCGTGGAAGAAAACTCCCTAGGACGTTGTTCATTAGGGGCTGCGCATGCTAGCAGGCGCCTCACAATTCGCACAGACTTCGCGAGAGCAGAGCTCTTTGCAAACTGCGCTTATCAACACAGCGGCAACATTTAGAACTGGCCTTGCTGTCTGCGCCACTAGACTACGGGGGAATTAGACTTAAAGTTTCTGTGCAGGATTATGGCTAAGCATCTCGTTCCAACCTCCATTTTCAACTCATGAAATATGTGTACTCAAAGCGTTTCTGCACAAAGGTCGTGAGACCGTTAGAATAATTACTGCCATCAGCAGAGCGGAAGTAACGTCAGGTTTACCGCGAGAATCGGTCTTTTCAGCACCAACCGCATTGCCCAATTTGTGCAGCTTATTGCAAGCGTAGGGCAGTTCCGAAGAGCTCCCATCTCTCAACACCAGCGCCGTTAAATTTCCATGTCTTGAATTACTCATTAAAAAAATGGTAGGATTTTAAAGTATTTAAAACGAGTAATAAACGTGCGAAAGCTTGTGTTTAGTATGATTGGCTCATGATTTTGCTTTGCTGGGTCGTTGCCACGTCGGGCGACATTATTATACTCAGGTTAAACTCCGATCTAGGTTATGCTGATATGATCTGTTCGAGCCGCAGATGAGAACTGGCGAAGATGACGATGTTCAATGCACAGAGCGAGAGTGTGTCGCAGCTCGTGGTAATGGGTGTGGCGAACACTTTTATTAGATCACAAGAAAATGCGACTTATCTGATTCACTTAGCGAAGCAGATAATGAAACGACATGCATCTACATTCGCTCGCATGTTCTCTTTGACGATGTAGTTCTTTGTCTCGTCAAGCCGCTTCCGGAAATGCATCGTGCTTTTCAGGTGTCCTAATTCTCTGTTTTATGCGTCGTCGGGGTGATGGCATTAGCCATTCACAATACCCTGATCGGCATAAATATATGGGAGTCACGCCAATTCTGCAGAGAACAGCATTAACCGCTGAACTATTCCTTGCGGATAAAGTATTCAGTTAAATAGGTTTCTTTCTGCGACAGCTGTTAGTTGTGCGTTGCTCGGGTTCGTGCCTGCTGATTTTTGTCCGTCCACAAGGACGCCGGCAGTCACATTATCACAACCAACTGGTGTATGCACCACAAACAAATAGGAGGTAGACAACTGGTGCACGAAAC
>JARKHS020035226.1:0-65000 GCA_030143305.2 Amblyomma americanum
TCGGATTTGTATTTGAAAGCCATCAAGTACATTGAGACACGAGCAAGCTCGGGCTTGATCGTGTTAAAACATGCGTTATTGTTTAGTGCTCAAAAATCAAATAAAATAAACGCAGATTTCTATGCCTTACATCATCAGCAAGAGCATGAGCTGTACAAGCCTGCAAATAGATGGATAGTGCCCTAAAGTTAAGTTCTAATGTATTCTCACCTCGCTACCGAAAGAAAGATGTACGCATGTTATAGCTGCTACTGCCGTGCGGACGCATCAGTATTCCACACCAGACTTCACCACTATCTTATCGAAAGTCGCAGGAGCTGCCGCTCCTCGACTTAGCTGCTGCTCCTCGACTTAAGCAAGCTTCGTATCACTGCCGCATGAAACATAAAAAACAACAGAAAGCTTTACGTATTATGAACGACATTTCGTTCTTTTTCCTGCGTTATATAGTTTACTTTTGAAAAACGTTGTGTTACAAAAATCAAATATCACGCGTCCGGCGCGTAATCAAATCGTTTTGCAGAGGGCAATGACATTGAATTTCAGAATTTTATATGTAGGGCGAAATATCGCAATGCGGACAGCACGTTTCGTCCGTGACATCGACGAGCTTTAACGTTGTCCTGACCTATACGGTATTGTTGGTGTATTTTTTATTTGCTCTTCCAGGCATTGGCGCACGCGCGCCCATTCTATTTGAACGACTTTTCAATACCGCCAGACCTGTACCGACGCAGCATCGTGAGGCGCACCACGAAATTCTCTTTCTCTTGGGACAGACTCTGGAAACATTGCGCAGCAATGCAAAGAAATTGTGAAGTCTTGTCTTACACGCGGCGTTTTGGGCCGTTTACAAAATTTCCACAAAGTACACACAGAACCCGCCTCTCGCATTTCAGCGTTATTAAATGCAAATTCCTTTATTCCTTTATGTAAACTTCGAGAAGAGAAAAGCGCATCGGTACGTTCAAGCTGTGCCCTGCTTTGTCTGACAAAAAAAAAAATTGGAAGTGACCAGAGTTTAATATATTGCGCAAAGACGTAGGACATTTCTCATTCACTTTGACTTTAATACGCCTAGATGACGACAACCAACGTTATGAGAGCGGGTTTGCGTAAGGTGCTCTAGCAAATGCATCAAATATTGCCAGAAGCCCAACCGCTCAGCCTGGAGACATGGCGAGCATTTTATGGCAAGCATGTGTTCTCTATGTGTCCTTGTCTGCCAGCACTGCGATTCCACGATGTTCGACAACTACCACCTAGCCCAGCAACACACTCTGCACAGAGCTGGCGCCATTTAGACTCGTCCATGTGAAGAAGGCCACGACCACGCTCAACGCCATGCTATGGAACGTCAGCGACAAACACAACTTAGACGTTACCGATTACCTTCAGCGTGCAGAGAAAGCCTGGCAGCTTATCCAGCTTCGGATTGCGGACCAACAGCGCACAGACGCCCGACGCTACAATCTACGCTGACGCCACATGGAATACAAGCCTGGTGACCGTGTATTAATATGGACGCCCCTGTTCGCTGCTGAGGTGAAGTGCTTTTGCGCTACTACTTCGACCCGAAAGAGGATCTTCATCGCGTCGGGAAACTTGACTACGAGGTCGTCCCCTATGGAGTCAAAGCATTGCAGCACGGCGCCGTTCACGGTCAGAAACTGCGAATATCGTGCGCCTGAAGCGCTATTAAGGACGCAAACGGAGGCTTTGTGCTTGCATTGTCAGTGTTTATTTTTCTACTCGAAGTGGTTATTATGCCCACCTTTTTTTCTTGTGAAGCATTGGGCCTATGTTGCTTTGAAGGCTAGCAGTGCCGCGAAGCGTTGTGCTGTTTGTTTATTCACCGTCAAAACGGCCGGCACATAGAATTTTGAATTGAATTGGTTCTTGAGGAAAAGAAATGGCGCAGTATCTGTCTCACTTCTCGGCGGACACCTGAACCGCGCCGTATGGGAAGCGATAAAATAGGGACTGAGAGAAGAAAGACTTGCCGCAGTGGAGGGCTCCGGAATAATTTCGACCACCTGGGGATCTTTAACGTGATCTGACATCCCACAACACAAAGGTGCCTTAGCGTTTCGCCTCCATCGAAACGCGGCCGCCGCGGTCGGGTTCAAACCCGTTAACTCCGGATCAGTAGCCGAGCGCCCTAACAACTGAGCCACCGCGGCGGGCTCAACGTAGCCATGGAGATGCACCTTTTCGCTTTCGACCAGAGTTAAGCAGAGATAAGCCAACAGCAATTTTGAAGCGAAGAGCTTCACTACGCAAGTCAATACCGCGCTTCGCGCGAGCCAGCGTATGTCGGAGCACGAGTGACGTCACGCACGGCGCAGGTGGCCGCCGCGACTCCGTTCTCTTTCTATCTCGCTTCCCAGTCACTACTGCGCATGCGCCACTAGTAGCACCGAGCCACAGGTGTTCCGCCGCTGTGCAGCGCTGCGCCTTTCCTCAAAATCCTACTTTCAATTTTCAGTTTTCTCGTTCTTCTTTCCACCCGCCGCACCTTACGAAGGTATAAATTGCGAAGAGTCCAACTGGTACAAGCCCGAAATAGAGTAATTTAAAATCAGGCCACCTCGAGTGCAAGCTTCTCGGAGAGGCACAGAGTCGTATGTTACTCTGTGCAGACTTCTCTAGAGGAGTAGCTGCGAAAATGCAGCAGGTCGGAGCCACGGTCCGTCAAGTGCAGTTTGCGGCCTTATCAACGAAAAAACGGGGTCACGGCTTAGAGGCAGCCGGCAACAACGGAAAGTTCCATTCCCTCGAGGTCGGCCTGATGCGTGGAAGGACAATGATATGCCTTGTCGGCTGTCTCACAGTTCCATAGCTAGCTGGAGCTCATAATGAGGTCAGGCATGTTCTGCTCCCTAGGAACACAAGGAAGCCGGCATTCCTGTCTCTCCCTTTTCGGGGGGCGGGGGGAGGGGGGGGGGTGGCTCAGAGATAACGCGTGTGAAAGAGCGGCCGAAACTCGGCTTCCGGTGCAGTGGTGCGGCACCTTTGAGGTCGTTTTCGGGAGAGGAGCTGCGGAAAGGAGGAAAAGGAAGAACAACGCGAAAAGGTGAAGGATCCTAGGAGCTGTGAAAGGGCAGGGCTTTTATGGGTCACTGCGTTCGCCGGTTCCGTCAAGAAGCTAGAGTGAGTTGCTTTCTTTGGCTTTTCCGAACGAACGCAGCTTGTTAATGAAGAGAGTTGGATGCAAAGACACCAAAAATTTCAAGCTATCTGGCTAGATTGAAAGAAGGGAGGAGACAGGAAAGCAGGCGTAGGACGAGGTGGTTGCGGACACTATTCAAGTTTCGTTACGTAAACCATAAGACCCTGAGTATTCGGAGGAGCTAGGAAGAATATGATATGGAAGGATATGATACAACCTACAGCCCCCCCCCCACACATGTGCCCAGAAAGGATGGAATGTCCCAGTCCCAGTACAACATTTATCGAACATTTCCAGGCCGTAGAGGCAAGACACAGAAACACAAGCAAAATGGCAGTGCGCCCACTAATGGCCTAGAAACGTTTTTTCGAGGGTGTTAAGCAGAAACAAAAACAAATCATAGCATTTTGATCCCAGAAAGGTAAATGAGAGAACGTTTTTGGGACCAATGCTTTTCAACAAAAAATACAAATTGACTCCTCGCTCCCTTTTCTCTCTCTCGCGCGCCAAAAACTACGGGGAGAGAAGGTTTTGAGAGATCAAACAGTTTTGTTTGAACAGCCGAAGGAAGCGCAGTTCACCTCGCATCTCTCTCGTGGGCCGTCGGCTCCATGCTGCAGGCAGGCGACGGCGGCCTGCCTTTTCATCGCATCGCCCGAAGCGGCGGTCCCCAACGTGCCCGTCTTCTGTAGTGTTTCCACTTCAGCACGGTGCGGCGGTCCCTGCAGGCATCTCCAACTACCAGCAGTCCAGTACCAGCAGGCGCAGTACCAGCAGGCGCAGTAATGGCCTCCCGTCGGTCGCCCGGCTTCCTCGCTGGACGGAAGCCATCTTGCGCACACGTATTCGCGCAGCCCCTAGCCGCTCGCGCGCAAGCCCCAGCGCGCGGCAGCTCTTGCTCTCATCACTGGGCTGTTGTGAACTTAGTAGCTACGGATTCATGGCAGCTTTCCCGCACACCTCGGCATGCCCACATAATTCTTTTTTCGAACTGATGCAGCGGCGCGTGGCGCATCGCAAGTCTTTTGCGCAGATTCAAGGCCCTACACCATAATGGCGCTCTTACAGGCGTCGTTCGCGGCAGCGGTTTTCAAGGCAATGGGCGACTCCTAGCGCGCACTCTGCATCCCTCAGCGCCTCCGACGACTGTGGCGTGCTGTTGGTGGCAGCGTGGCCGTCCACTGCGGTCATAGGCGAGAGAGATCTTCGGAGGCCCACCAGACTCTTGCTGCGAGTGCCCATGGGTTAACCTGCTCTACCTACATTGCCGTCCTGTCGCAGCGGTATAGTTTGTGTTGTGTTAGCGTCGCTGACTCCCAACCCACCCCCACCGGATTACTTTTGCCTTGATCACCTTGATCTCGCCTCCCACGCCGTATTGTGCCACACGCGCGGTCTGCTGTACCATGGGTGCGGCGAGCCAGGGCTCCTACCTCAAGACGTATCCCCTTTCCATCCGGCTCCAAGCAGTCTTATCTCCACACTTAGTCAAAAGAAAATAAAACGGGGTGTAACGAGGATGTAACGCGTATGTTTTAGCGTTCGCGGTGCCGTGAGAAGGCGCAGGACAGAAGGCTGCGTTGAATTCATATATATAGTCGCAGCATTTTATATTATTCCCGGGTTTCCGTTGGCAACGTCGTCAAGGTATGTTGGTTTATGCTCGTTTTTATTTTCGCCTAGAAGAATTAATTTTTTTTTCTCTTTTGATACCACGCTCAAGCTTACTCCGAGGCTCGTGCGAGAGGCAAAGCGAGAGGGAGGTTTCACCTCGCAGAAAATCCGTGACCTCAAACCGCGTATCTGTATCATACGTCCATATCGTCTTTTCTTTTGGCAACCAGGTTGCTCTTTGCATGCGTTTGCTTTTGCGTGTGCATATATGCTTTTGTACCCTTTAGAATGTTTGCTAAATGTGCATCAACTTTCAACTTGTATTAGGTTTTTATTGCTTCATTTTTTAGATTTTTCAGAGCTAGAGAAAAAATTGGCCATTATTATATGCTTCTGCCGTAGTGCTCCGTACATTGTGTGTTAAATGGTGCATACATATGCGTCTCCTGTTTGTATTCATTTAAATGCAAAGAGCACATCTAATAAACTGAAATCACATCTGTATTGCGCTGCTATTTCCTGTTATATGGGTGGGATCGGGTGACTTTTTGAATTCATATTTCCTTTGTGTGTAAAATGCAATCACATTTCATGTTCTCGCGGCGGGAGCAGCGCAGCACGAAACAAAGAAGAGAGAGGCGGGAATCGACGCTGACTAACAACCAGATTTTGAATGCACGTTCGTCGAATATATACATCTCGCTCGTGCAATAAGGAAATGACAGAAGCATGACAAACGCATAAGGTGTACACGTGGTAAAATATTAGGGAAACACTCGCAGATAATCAATTTCGTGTCACGAAACGCTATCTGAAGTATGATGACGCATACGTCGCTCTTTTGTCGGATGTTGAAGGCTTCTTCAATCTCCCTGGTCCGCTGATAAAAATATGACGTGATGACTATTCTGTTGCTAAGCTGCAGGTCACATACATGCTCTTTGCAATGTTTTGCTAATTCACTGCTGATGGCGCCCTTTAGGGATCTTTTGCGCTCTCGAAGCCGTTCATTCAAACAGCGCCCTGTTTGACCAATGTAGGTGCGTCCGCATGACAGAGGTATTTCATAATCCCCCTTTTCACGCATTTAATAAGTTTTTTCCGGTGCTTTTTCTTGAATTGATTTTTCTTTGCTCGCTGTTTACTTTGGCGCACAGGCTTCTTAATTTGTTGGGTGCTTACATGAGCACTTTTACACCAGCTCTTGCGGCTACTTTTTTGAGACTGTGGGAAATACCATTAATGTAAGGAATGACCGCGTACGGCTCCCTTTCTTCTGATGTGGTTGTGACGTATTTCCTGCCTCTAAGTGCTTGCAGAATCCCTTCTGCGACACTGGATATCAGTCTCGTCGTGTAACCTGCTGCTTTCAGCCAGCTGTTCTGGGCGTCAAAACTGCCTTGAACTTCATGATGACAGGATCTCGTCAATGCGGCTCTCGTTGCTGCTTTTGCTAAGGACTAGAAGAACTAGGACTAGAAATAACGAGTGAACTCTCAGAAAACAACGTTATACGATTTCTTGACTTGACGCTAGTTTTGCTAGGCGCTCACATATGCTGGCGGTACGGACCACGAAGCTAGAAGGGACTGGTCCCCTACACATCTGCGCACTCCAAGATCATCAGGCGGGGGTAGAAAAAAAACAGCAATGAGAGCCGCATTGACGCGATCCTGTCAGCATGAAGTTTAAAGTTCTGACACCCAGAACCGTCGGCTGAAAGCAGCAGGTTGCCCGACGAGACTGCTATCCAGTGTCGCAGAAGGGATTCTGCAAGCACTTAGAGGCAGAAAATATGTCACAACCAGATCAGTATAAAGGAAGCCGTACGCGGTCATTCCTTACACTAATGGCATTTCCCACAGTCTCAAAAAGGTAGGAGCAAGAGCTCGTATAAAAGGGCTCTTGTCAGCACCCAACAAGTTAGGAAGCCTGTGCGCCAAAGTAAACAGCGAGCAAAGAAAATATCAATGCAAGAAAAAATACCAAAAACATGTGAAATGTGTGAAAAGCGGAGTTTATGAAATACCTCTGTCATGCGGATGCACCTACATTGGTCAAACAGGGCGCTGATTGAATAAACGACTTCGAGAGCACAAAAGATACCTAAAGGGCGCCATCAGCAGTGAATTAGCAAAACATTACGGAGAGCATGAATGCGCTCCACAGCTTATCAACACAATGGTCATCCCGTCATATTTTGATCAACGAATCAGGGAGAGTGAATAAGCCTTGAAGATCCGACCAAAGAGCGACGTATGCGTCTTCATACCTTCAATAGCGCTTCGTGACAGAGAAATTGATTATCTGCGTGCGATGTCTTAATAGTTCACCACGTGCACATCTTATGCGTTTTTCATGCTTCTTTCTTTTCCTTCTTATACGAGCTAGATGTATATATTCGACGAAGGTGCATTAAAAATCTGGTTGTTATTCAACCTCGTGTCCCGCCTCGCACTTTGCCTTGTGTTGCGCTGCTCCCATCACAAAATCATGCACCAACCAGCCCGAATTTTCACCTCGTTAAAGCACATTTCATGTAAACAGGTAAGTCTGAATGGCCTAGCCAGCAAGCATTCACGCGAGTGTACATATGTATTACACCACCTGTAAAGTAGGCATGGGCCTGATATTTGGCACAATATGTGCGCTTAGATGCCTGAAGTTTGCATAAAAAAGAAGAAATTAATTTATGGAGCCAGAGCCGAGAAATCGAGCATTAAACTTTTGGGGATGTTCCTGGGACGCACAACTTTTTGGACACCGCAAGTTGTGGGGACGTTTTTTGGATGTCTTCGGAGAAAATGAGCACCTCCTGGGGAGATTCCAAATGTCGTGATGGGATATTTCTGGGAGATTTTGAGGAGGTTTTGTGTTTGTTGAGTCCAGATGTACTTGTAAAATTTTATAATGTTCATATTGCAACAAAAATAGTAATCTTTTTTTTAAACTGCATCACCTAGACCTTTGACTACTAGTGTGACTAGTGGGCCACGCCCGACTGGTTTTTACTATACATACTATATATAGGATTTTACTATATATGATTACGACGACCTGGAAAGATCGATTTTAATCTAAGGTAAGTAGAGCCGCTCAAATAAGACTTGCTCCAAGGATTAAAGAAGCATTTCGAATTGACAGTGCTGTGGAATTTTGGTAAAGCGCTTTCACGTCCTTTCGCGACAACTGAGCCGAAAGAGGAGTTTATTATTAAACGAACGTCGCATTTCTAAATAGCGAAATTGCATTGTTGGCACGAGTGACGCATAAGTTTTCGTTGTTATGACAGTTTTAAATAGTTGCACAGCATTAAGGGGAGGAGCGTTGCTCTAACCGCTGCTGTTAGTGATTCAACGCGGAGGATTGTAAAAATTCCAAGGAATAAATAAAAGGCCTTCAAGGACAGAGACCCTGGTCCTAGCTCTGTAATACAGTAGTATCACCTACAGAACAGGCTGTAAAAACGTGTAGCCCATCCCATTGTCCAGAGTAGGTGGAAGCATGAATGCATTTTAGGAGAGGCATTACTCATTCCAGGATTGCTCATAGGTCGGGGTAGTCACACACTCTAAAGGCCAGGGACCACTGCCTGCTGAACCTACCGCTGTCTTCACTCGCTTATGTTTTCTTAAGTAGGCACCAAGCATGGTCTCCCTGGCTGCTTTTGCAGCTTAAGTAGCCCCCACCATCAGCCGCTTCTTTTAGACAGACAGTGTGTTAGTCTTCATTCGCCGATTTTTTTTCTTTACAGGCCGCCGCGTTCATCCGTTTCTTTTCGTTTTGTGCAGCGTGGTCAGCGTCCTGGCTGCTTTCGCTCTTTGACGCGCTATTGGTCTCGCCCGCACTTCATCAAACATAGCGATGTCCTTGGGCATCCTGGCCGCTTTCTCACCTACGCGTTCGGCTACATAAGCTGCAACTCAACCGGCTAAATTGCACAGAAGAGGTGGCAGCGCTGCTGGCTCCGGGCATTTGAAAGCACCAAAGGAAGAGGTTAGAGAAGAAGACAGCGATTCAAAACCTCCAACGAGAGAGGCTACGAGTTAGAACCCATAGCAGCACAACTAAACACTTTGTTCCCTAAGTAGCCCGTAATGCAAATAGCTCTGGATAGGCGCAAATGCAGACTGGCGGCGAAAGTGATACATTATCCTCGAATATAAGTAGGCAGCTTGTTATTGCCCGCGAAGTTGGGAACAGCTATCAGAAACCACTCTTTCACAAGAAAAGATGACACACCTCACAGAGGAGCAACTGAGCGTACTCAAACAACGCTGGCAAGCTGCACAGTCACTGGCGAACTACGCGGCGAAGCCAGAAGATGCATAAACATGCACCATTTGGTATGTGGTCTAAAAGCGTAGCCCGGTCCTCACTCATGCCGTGATGACATGTCGGGCCTTTCAGTCCCATATCCGGCACTGGTGGTGGAAGCTAAGCGGCCAACCATTATTCTTGCCAACCCCCTTCAGATACCAGCAACCTAAGAAGCAAAATGCCAAGAAAAGTTGAAAAACAAAAGAGGAACGCAGGAAGCTACATCAGCCGATTTGTCACCGTCGCCTTCTTCAACGTTTCTTTTTAACGATCAAGAAAACACTCGATAGGAGAAGATGCCCATTGCAAAAAAAGCTGAAGAAATGACCGTTGTGCAGTTTGTCGTCAGCATATCAAGAAGACTGAGCGCTGGTGGCAGGGCTACCACAGCTAAAATCACAAGGTTACATACAGTTCTTGTGAAAACTTTGGGAAAGTAGTTCTCCGTTCGTTCCTTAGACCGCTGCATTGAATGATTGTGTAGTGTAGGCGTGAACCGCCCTTGAAGACCGTGAACCATGACAGCAAACGCATGGAACGAAACCCAGTTTATTCAGTGACGCACGCACATATATATGCACACAACTGTAGCCCTCTGGCGGTGTTCACATTGAAAAGGAAACAAGAACTAACTATAAAACATAATCCCTCCCTTTGTGTTAAGGTTAGTGAATTAGTTGATTAGTACGTATTGCCACATCTCAAAGGATTTACTAATAACAAATGCACATGTACATGTAAACCATTGCAGTTTGACAAAAATGACCACAACACAGTCCATTCATGCACTCTTCACCTAGAGTTCACACTAGCCTACATGTAGCCATATCGGTCAGGCGGTCGTCTCTTGCGAGGTGGCAGCACACGGCGCGGAGGGTCCGGCGTTGGAAGCAACGCCTCTGTTGTGTCTTGAGGTGGGTCCGGAGTGTAAAGAACTGGTCCGAGCAATCGTGGGGCGTCAGAAGGCGACCCATGCTGGATGCGGACACACTCACCCCTCTCGCTGGGATTCCACGATTGAAGCGCCGCTGGAATCCTCGATAGCATGGCCGCATTCCTTATCTTGCCGTCGTCGAGACGGAAAGACGATCTCCCATATTTCTTCGTTACCTTGCGGGGACCCGTGAAAGCGAAGTCTCCCTTGAACGAAGTCGCTGGCTTCTTCACCCGCACATAGCCCCCAACTTTCACAGTAGTCTCTTTCGCAGACCTGCGGCTATCCGTATACTTCTTATTGTACTGCTGTTGCTTCTTCACCCGTTCGCGCAGGCGCTCCAGCTCAGAGTCTGGGGAGCTGAAAAAGGCAGGCGACGGGTATCCGACAATATCAAGTCTTGTTCTTGGTACGCGTCCATGGAGCAGTACTGCAGGGGTAAGCCCCGTAGTAGCGTGCGGAGTGCAGCGGTAAATTCCAAGGTACTCGATTACTGCTTGACGAAACGGACGCTGCTCTAACGCTGCCACTTGAACATACGACTTGAAAACTCTGTTGAAGCGTTCAACTTCCCCGTTCGCTTGAGGATGATACAAGGATGAGTGCAGAAGGCGGATGCCACGATCTTTTAGAAATTGCTCAAACTCTCTAGACGTGAACTGTGGCCCATTATCACAAACGACTTCATCCGGGTAACCTTCACGGGAAAATACAGAAAGCAAAAAACTTTGTGACTGTAGTGATGGAGACGTCGGAGCTGAAGTGTACCTCGGGCCACTTCGAAAAATAGTCCACCAGAGTAATCGCAAACCGACAGTCATGCGGAGCTCGCTCCAGGGGTCCCACGATGTCGAGTGCTATCTTTTGCCATGGACCGTCTGGGAATGGCACTGGCTGCAGTGGTGTAGCAGATACTTTGGCGCTCTTGTCTGCTCCCTGGCAGATGCTGCAGGTCTGGATCGCGAGCTCGACTTGCCGATCCATGGCCGGCCACCAAAACCGCTCTCGTAGAAGCGCCTTCGTCCTGACAATTCCGGGATGGGCCTCATGTGCTGTGGCGATCACTTGCGGAGTCAGTGCTTCTGGAACAATAAGACGCTCTCTGCGGAGCAACAAGTTATCAACAACGGACAATTCTTGCTGTACCTTGCCATATGGCTTAAGTTCAACCGGAAGCAATTTGTGCGAAGGCCACGACGATGGAACAGACAACTCAAGACGTCCAAGCTTTTGCGTCTACAAGTGTACAGCATGTTGCAACTAAGAACAACGCCCCCTTCCACTGCTTTCGTTGCGGTTCTAATCAGCACTCGGCTGCGTCGTTCCACTGCCCGGCTAAAGGGAAACGCTGCCATTGCTGCGGTCGGGTCGGTCATTTCAAGTCAGTGTGCAATAAGGATCGACGCGTTGCTTCTGTTCGGGAACTAAGCAGCGAAGAACGCAGTGACGTTGCAAACATTCTGGTAGTGGCCGCATCCACTCACCCTGGTATTCATATTGATGTCTTAGTAGGAAACACCAGCGTAGCATTCTTAGTGGATTCGGGATCAGCAGTTTCCATTATGTCGTGCAGCCTCTTCAACCAGCATTTCTCCAGTAAAGCACACTGTACTGCCCCGCTAGTTAAATTATTGGACTATTCAAGACAGCCCATACCGGTGCATGGATGTTTTCTCTCTGAGGTTACGTACATGGCTCGTACAGCATCCATTTTGTTTTATGTCGTGTATCAGGGCACTTCGCTTCTCGGTATCGATGCGATTAGAGCTCTTAATCTACGAATTGAGGGCCCATCCCTTTGTTGCCTTGAGACAACTGCCACTGCAGCTGGTAGCCAAGAACAATGTTCTGTAAAAGAAACGCATCCGTGTTATGCTGGGCTCCCCAGCTACTTAAGAAAAGAGTTCCATTGTCTGTTTGGAGAGGGCATTGGTCTGGCTAAGACTTTTGTTCACCAGGTCAAAACGCGTCCATCCGTCCAACCCACTGCGTCGAAGCTTCGCCGCCTACCACTGTCATTACGACCTTTGGTCTCAGAAGAACTTCGTCGGCTGGAAGAGACGGATGTGGTTGAGCGCGTCAACGCATCAGAATGGGTCTCCCCTATCGTCGTGGTAAAAAAAAAAAAGATGGAGGGATTCGCCTCTGTGTCGACCTTCGAGAAGCCAACAAGGCCGTCGTGCCGGACAATTTTCCGCTTCCCCACACTGAAGAACTTCTGCACAGCCTTGTGGGTGCAACACACTTTTCCAAGTTAGATCTGGCATCTGCTTATCACCAAGTTTTGCTACATCCAGAGAGCCGTGATTTAACAGCCTTCGTAACACACGACGGACTTATCGCTTCAAGCGTGTGTGCTTTGGATTAGTTACCGACAAGTTGATTGTAGTACTGATGATGATTACAGTGTACTAGAGGTAGGGGAAGCAGAAAAAACGGACGGAGCAGCGCATAGGTGGTGTAAAGCTGAAATGTCGACTGCTGACAGGGGCGCTGACATTGAGTAATGGCTCGGGTGTGCGACTCCCGAGGAGACGACGCTATGTCGCCGTCTCCGCCATCGGTACGTCTGCCTTGGTGGACGCGAATCTTGGAGGCCGTTCGCTCGTTTGCTTTAAATGAGAAATTCGAAGGTGCTATTGGCAGCAGTGAACTTTCGCGGGAAATAGAATATGGAGTGATTTGAAAATTATAGAATGCGCGCCTCTCCAATACTTACCGCGCATTGCACGCTCACAGGCTCTGCGATGAGCGCGAAAATTAAGTGCACCGCCACCTGGCGGATTTCTACATAAAGCACGCACCTCACGTGAGGGCCGCCACTTTTTCGAGCATTTATTTTTGTAGTACGATATAGTCAAGATGAGTAAAGAATTCTTACGCACGTCAGAGCACCACTGGGTAGTGAGGCACGATAATGATTTCGGACAACCGTTGCTTAATTAGGGCTTTGAAATCTCAGTAAATGAAATATTTCAGTCAATGTGTGAATGGGTAATAAGATGGAAAGTTGGCCGAGTTGAATTTGATTCATGGTGAAAGGAAGCGCGTAAATAACAAGGGCGAAAGGAAGGAGCAAGAAACGACACGAGTGCGTTTGAATTTTTTGCCTTGCGCTTTTGTTTTATGCTTTTGATTACCTTTTTACAAGGTGAGTATATATTTTGCTTTCCTTCCAAAAAACGTTTTAGTCGCGAAACAAGCGCTCGTGCCATGTCTTGCTTCTTTGGTTCTTGTTCTTTTCGTGCTACCTTTCACCATGAGTGTGAATGAGCCCATGACCGACCAATTGACAGAACTGCCGTGCGCCCTCTGCGCCTGGCGTGCCAGAGTCAACACGCTGTGGTGCAAGAGAGTATTTTTCCGAAATGGGAAAGGGCAAACACGTGACACATCAGTGAGGTTGTGTCTGCGTCAAGTCTACGTGGTATTGCCAGGCGGTTTTTTGCTTATTTATTTCCTTTTTCCTTTCGGCGACTGCGCAGTGAGAATTTTGTTGTTTGTCAAACTAAAATTTGTCAGACAGGGGCTGCGCAGGCGCTGGAGTTGCGGATTCAGAAGCGCTATCTACACTACAGCGGTCAAAGTCTTCAAGCGTCGAAAAATATTTCCACCCGGGAATGAGGGCGGGGGTTGAAAGAATTCTGAAAATTTTCGTGGACCGCCTCCCGAAGAAGTAACAATAGCGGCGACATTTTTTAGAGTAGTACACATTCTGGAGACTTCCATACGACGCGGAGTGCATAACTACGGTGGGAGGCGGACACAATGCACAAAAACGGTCAATTCCCCTCCATGGGCCAGTATCCAGACACCTATAGTTAATTCCCATTGATTGGCTCACAAAAAATATGAATTGCACATCGTTCTCTAAGTTGAGAGATGTGAGGAGTCGCTAGCTTTCGCGGCAAACTGTGAGGACGTTTAAGTCGGCGATGATAAGGAGCGGCGTTTCTTCTAGGCACGCGAAAAACCATTGCCATTGCTTCCCCGATGAGCTCCCAGTAACCTCATTAGACGCCATGAAAAATTGGCCCCAAGAGAGATAATCCTCCTAAGAACCTCCATCTGAAATACGGCCGAAGGCAAATACGGGAACAGAGCACCGCCCTGTACCGAAAGTAAATTGGGTTTAAGTGATTTTTGCCCCTTGACCATTATTTTTGCCTTTTGTCGACCCGTGGCGTTACACAACTGGAATACCTGGCTAATAAAGGTGAAGTTCATGTTTCACAAAATGCATTCCATGGGCCTTCATAATTAAATTTCTCTTGAGAGCCCCGCTCTCTTTTTTCTTGACGCAGTGAGAGACAGAACACCAAGGAAGTATTGAACTTAGCATGGCCTATGTTCTAGGGTTTCTTTTAGTGCTAAAATTTACTATGTAACTATTTCAAAGCGATGGCTAAAATCAGGTCGGTCGTGCTCATGTGTCATATCGAAATGAACAATATTTGCCCTGTTTATTTAATAAATGAGAAAGCGATGTGTTCGCAAGCATTTTTCGTTAATAAGAGTGGACAGCTTGGTTCTCAAGCTGTAACTATATCAGAGAATTGCCTGTTTCTTACGGTTAGTAAAAAAATGGTGGAATCTTTTTGATAAGCTGACACGTAGAGAGTGCATATTTTGGATATATTAGAGAAACAGAGGTTTTAATTTGTTTTGAGTATTACCGCCATCTTTTTTTTCGTTCGTTGTTTTTTTAGTCACAGCTGGCGTAATGATTAGCATAACAGGCCCAATGCAAGCTAATAAAGCGCGTCGCGATTACCTGCTTACCGGCTTACCCGCACGGCGTCAAGAAATTAAAGAAGCTATGTTCAAAAAGTCTCCACAGGGAAATACTACCGACGTTGACCACCGGAAGTATGCGAAAAGCTAGAAACTACTAACCACAGTGCTACGTTCAAGATTAGATGACCGAGGAGGTAGACAGATGAAAACAAATGCATGGTGGTTAACCAGACAATGCGCGGTCGGTTGTACCCTAAACGGAGGAGGTTTTGAAGACGGCGGATGAATGCGCAAACTGAGGATGGTTGCCAAGAAAATAAGCCAGCAGATTGCTACCGAGAAGGATGGAGGGTGAGGAGGAATGTGAGCTGAGAAGAGATGCGGAGACAGCACAGTGTCGGGCGAGCGTCGGATGCCACTCTTTCGTTGAAGCAGCTGTGTTTGAGTCACCTCCAGGACAGAATGCCGATAGATAATAGAGATGAGAAATCGAATAAAAGACCAAATGGGCAAGGGAGTCAAGTGTAATGAAGTACAAAGAAGGCTAACTGCGCCATAAAGGTGGATGTTTAGAAATGTGCGTGAAGTTCCATGTAATTAAAAAAAAATGAAAGTCTAATGCCACGAATTTCCGCCGGATCGGCGCACTGGTCGCCTGTAAAGCTCTTTTTTCTCTCTTTTAGCGCCTGAGTAACCTCTCTCAGGGCACGTGAATATATTAGCGCTAACTCAGCTAACACTTCCTCGCTTATGGACTGCAGGCGCTCAACACATGGGACAACCGGGCGCACAAGTCATTCTGAATTACATCATCAAGACTGCGTTCAACGACATTTCTGTGTTTTCGCACAGAACCTGTTTCGCGCAGCATCGGCGAGCTTTTGCACAAGTTGACGCTGAGAAACGTTTTTGCACTGACAAGGGTAAGATTGTTTCGGCGAGGTTGTACGAGGAGCGCAGCAGAGAAAAGGCCGTAGCAGAGAAAAAAAAAATGTCTCGTTGTCGAGAGTACACCTAAACATGAAATGAATGCCAGGAAAGGCGTAGCCCATTCTAGGGTGCCTCACAGCTGACGGTAGCTGCACTCGGGTGTTGAACAAGTTCTTTGGTTGCTGGATGGGCCGTCGCTTCAGCCCACTTTTCTTCGGCAGGGTCAGAGCGTGTGGCATTCCTGGCTCCTTTCGCGAGTTCAGGAGAAGGACCCGCCGCCATCAGGCGTGACTCTTCTAGCTCAAAACATGATGTCTGCGTCCATGGCTAATTTTGGAGCTTAACGTGCTGCCACGTTCCAGCCACCTACGTTTTACTGCTCATGTGTTAAGTGCACGTTTCTCTGTTTAGTGCTGTAATGTGATGAAACTGTAAACACTTGAGAAGGAATAGTAAAGAGGAGGGGGAATGAATGAGAGATGAAACGTGGGTGGCGCGATGGGGCACACATTCTATCGGACAGCAAAAACTCATTGGATTTGCGAGCCAACTTACGCAACAGCTTACCTCGATAGACTTTATATGCTCTTCCATTCTGGAGCCCCTACGGCGGGATCGCGACGAACTCAAGCATAAAGCAAGACTGCCAACATATGCACATTGTCGCGCGGCATTTACTGCTCGTTGATGACATGGTCTTGGTCTATAAAACAAACAATGCCGAAAAAAATTACCAACACTGAAAAAATGCGCCAACACGAATGACACGTGAATTGCACGAACCCTTGTGGGCGCTGGACGTTTCAATATCTTAGCTGCCGGTGCTTTCATCGCTCTTTATGGCCTATTAGATGTCTTGAATGGCGAAAGCCGTTGAAATCTTGGATAGGTGGATAGTGGAGGAGTAGGTGAGAGAGGGAAAGGAGGCACAATGAAAGGTGAAATGGAGTGGCCCGGATTGCACAGATGACGGCCTGAAAGTGGCCTTCGCGGGTGTTTACTTGAGCCAATTCGCCTGTGTGAGTTCTACTCGCAGTCGGTGACCAGAGGCAACATACCGCACCTGTGGACGTGTAATATCGCTACTCAGCTGCGCTTTCCATTCAGATTACCGAGAGTCATAAACGAAGAATTTCGTTTTGCGCTCTTGGCAGCGTGCTCAGCGTCTTTCGCTGCTTTCGTTGCTTGACGTGCTATAGCGCTCCCCGGCTTCTCTTCGGGCTTTAGGTCACGTTAAGTCGTTTTGTCCTTCTCAGCTTCGTGCGCAGATACATAAAGATGCTATCGGCGACGCAGGCAAGGTTTTCAATATATTGGCTCGACAGGCACTATTGACCTGTTCTTTTTGCGCAGGTGCTGGATCGAATCCCAGTCGGAGGTGTTTTTTTTTCTACTGGGTATTATGAGGACAGAAAATTTTGGTGTCGTTCAGAAATATTTTATTTATTTCTTTCAAGTTCCCTAATGGCACACGCAGAGAGAATTCGAGAGGGGAGTGTGTGGCAACCGAATGGTACCTAACAACTATGCACATAAATGTATTTACAACAATAACTAATGCGTGCAGATTAAAAGTTGGTGCCATGATTATACAGGATTACCAAGTAAAGGGAATTCTGACTGCACAATATTATAAAAAGTTGACTGTACTCGTTCAGTATTTTAGGGTAGAATACAAAACTATACAAGGCGGCATTACAAGGTTAACAGTATTTAGAGCAGTCACAATGACAGCTGTAATAAAAAGCATTGACAATAGAATAAGCGAGAACAATGAATAAACGGTATGAAGAACAGCTAGCGTAAGGCATATGTATAAAAAGTAGGCGTGATCACTGCGCAGGATCTAAACATGAAGCAGGTAAAAAGTGAATATTCTAATCTGGTGCGAAACGTTCCCGTAACCACTTTTTGAATCCTACAGTTTTGTTAATAGTAAGTATAGCTGCTTGGTGGCAGTTTCGACACCGATGACGTCATGGGGGGGGGGGGGGGGGAGCGACGAGCAAGCAGTAGTGCGCAAACTGGGATCCAGACCTTGTGCGGATGATCAGTGCGAGATGAAATTAGGGGGGTGGGATGAACAGTGCTTTATTGTCCGAATGTTCGGCCCTGGGATCGCATTCATGTTCATGTTAGGCCTAAAATTTACGGTCGTTTCAGTACGATGTTCACCTGAATCTGCCAAGAGTGGAATGTAAAAGCATTTGATATTTAAAACAAGCACATAATTTATAAGCCAGGTACTTATACCCGGCACGGGAGCAGCTGAAATGCAGTAATTTGCTCAAAGAATTGCAACTGAATCACTGTCTGAGTACATGAAGCTTCGAGGAGGACTGTTTCATGCTGTGGCACCTTGAGGTTACTATGGTGCTCTAACCTCTAGATCCAGATGACTGGAGCACAGATCAATTGCAGCTTCTAAATTCTAAGAGAACATCTACTTCACCCCCCCCCCCTCCCCCCAAAAAAACCTTTAGCTCCGCTCACAAGGCAATGAAGAGACTATATTTCAGCGCATCTGTTGGCCACATATACATTATATTGTTAATTCACTTAAAAAATTGTAAAGTGCGACTCCATGTGGATGCATAATTTTCACTTTTTTGATTTCAGGGGGAAAAGTTTAGAAACAGTTAAAATTTGAAGGCACTGAAAGCACGTTCCTGCAGGCCTGCAGCCCCATAATATGAGTACATATTAAAGTAAGCATGTTGAAGCCCTTGTGGAACGGCTGTCGCGTCTACATGAACCGAATCAGGGACGCGATTCCACAAAAATCACAAAAAAAACAGATATAATGCTAGGACTGTAAAGTCTGCTAAGTGCAAGGACGGTCATTGGCCTGAACAGAGCGTCCTTGCCGAACAGATCGCCCTGGGTTCGAGCGGCTGCACAAGCCTCGAGCTCGCCACTGTGACTACAGTAGGTGCCTGTGTCCCTGAATAGGTCGCAGAACCGTTCCACAAACTCATGTCTTTAATTACTATTTAATGCGTCGGTACGCTGGCGCCACTGACGGCCGATATAACGCAAGGCTGAATCTACCTGTTGCCAACAACAACATACACCTCTAAACTACCTCGAGCTCATGCGCGGGCGACGTCGTTTCGTCATTTTCTACAGCGACCGATGGTTGGGACGGCGTTGCTGCTGCACACTCATAAAAGAGAAGCTACACAGATTTAAAACCGCACTGCGTCGGAAAGATGAAAGAGTTCGTAACACGGTAAGATGGCGGAGTTAAACTAAGATAAGTTCAATTAAGCTTTGTCCACTGAGATTAGTTTACACAGTGTAGTCTGCAATATTTTATTATTTATTTTGCTCCGTACTTGGCAGTTGTATAAAAAGAATATTTCACAGTTCTGAATTTTTGTGCTTTGTAACAATTTTCTGCGAAAAGCGGAGCCCTAAATCAAATTATGCTCGAATAAATCAATAATTGAGTACAATTTTGCACATGAAACAGATTTCATGTATTAGGACAGAGCATTTACCCGAGGGAAAGATCTCTTGGATTCGTTTATATAACTGAACTGGAAAATTAAATTGCATGAAACGTCCGGACAGCAGCGTTAAGCTCCTAGCAGAACTTTCTCCTAAAAAAATTTGACAAAGCACGTGGCTGTCTACGCTACTCCTCTGCAGCGCCCTCATATGTGTGTGACACTGAAAAACACTACGCACAGCCGTACACTAGCTTTTTTGTTTTGCATAAGCCTCTTTCAGCTCCCATAACACTGCATAACCCGTATTTGGCTAAACTAGGCATAGCCTTTGCCGTTGCGATTACGAAGGTTACTTGTGGCAAGGTCCAACTCACTTACTACCAAACAGACAGGACGCCACGCTTCTAACATTCATGTGCGAGAGGTGATGCCCGCCGAAAGCTCCAAGCAATTCTTATAGGCGACGGTCAATGACACTGGAAATCACATAAAAAAAGGTTTTTTTTTTGAATTCAGAAAAGATATTTTAAAAGAGAGGGTTTGACCCCAGTGCCGCCGAGTAGCAACCGCTTTCCAATAGGTACAAGCTTTCCCCTGGCATTGTGCTCGGCTTCTTTTGGATGGATGCTTGGAAAATGAGTCTTTGACCCAAGCTTATGTAGAACAAAAACATCCGTGCTACGGCGCTCTTTTTGGCCACAGATGCCGGTGTGGCTTTACAATTCAACTCAATCATTATTTTTAGAGTGAATTAAGGACGAGGAATCAAGTTAGGTTGCTTCCGTTCCCTATTACAACTCAAAGAAAATCGATAGAGTTAATATATTTGATTTGCGAGGGCTTAACGTCCCAAAGCGACTCAGGCTATGAGGGACCCGAGTAGTGATGGGCTCCGGAAATTTCGACAACCTGGGGTTCTTTAACGTGCACTGACATCGCACAGTACACGGGACTCTAGAATTTCGCCTCCATCGAAATTCGGCCTCCGCGGCCGGGATCGAACCCGCGTCTTTCGGGTCAGCAGCCGAGCGCCATAACCACTCAGCCACCGCGGCGGCTAGATAGAGGAAATATAGGAGAACTGAGTAATGGTTCTTCAAAAAAAAAATAGAAGTTGGTAAGAAAGAAAAATTCTCAGAATGTATGATAAGGTAGCGCAGAAGCGCAGTGGCTTCATATTCTTGAGACAAGGAAAAGTAATCGAAATGCAAAACATCCATTAGATTGTTACAATCTTTCCACATTTCCGCGTCGCCTTTGTCAGTGGGGGCCACCAGCACATGCGGGTCACTAAAAGCTAGTTGAAAAACCTAACTTTCATGAGTCGTTCTTCCTGGCCTCGTGTCTCTATCTCGTTACAATAAGGTTTCTTTATGAGAGCGCTCTCTAGTTCTTATTACGTGATGTGGGGGGGGGGGGGGGGGGTGTAGTGCTGAATAAAAGAACTCATACTTGACTAGACATGGTAATCGAATTCTGCTCACGATGGCACTCCTGGTTAACTTTTACTTGTTTCGCCATCCTCTTTTGACGTTTTGAACTACAATAAGGGCACGTGTGCAGCTTAAGTACATCCGTGGCCTTGAACTCCCCTTTGATATAAAACCCGAACTATATTTTTTTTCATGTTATGACAGCATCTCTTTAGTACAATTTTGAGTTTATACGCAAGTTGGAGATTCCGTTATCCTCCCGAAATTAGTTTCCCGTTTGCTTGTAGACCAACTCATGCATACCGCATGCGCATTTGCGCTAAGCCTGATGATTACTTGTGGGTTTAAAGAACTTCACCTACCATCTAAAATTAGGTGCTTGAAGGACGTCTGTTTGGTCAGGATAGTAAAATATATCTTTCGCGCACCCTAATAGCGTCAATAGAAGTTACCTCTTTTGTTATGGTATTGCATATGGTACTTCTGCCAGAAAAACTCCCGAAAGCACCTTTCAATAAAAAAAGTCACGCCTGGAAGCACCTTTTTTTTTCTTAACGCGATATGACTCAGAAAGAGTGCGGACGTAGTCACTACTAATCTTTTTTCCGTCATCAGATTTCAAGCAAAAGATTTGTTCTCAAGTAACATGCAATGTTAGCCTGTCTGAAAACCTCGTTTTCTTCTTAAACGAATGTTGGTATAGGAGTGAGTCAGTGGTCTGGGCCCGTAAGCATTAGAGAATGCGCAGGTTGAGAGAAATCATCCAGAATCTGCTCTTTACCTTCATGACGAAGTCGACCAGTGGCGCAAGTTTGAATAGTATCCCTAGTGCCGGAACTCGGTTAAAATTTTATCAAATTGAGATTAGCGTAGCAGGCTTGAAAAAAAAACTTGGTGTAACATAAAGCGACAGAAGAAACAGCGGCGCTGATTAGAAAAAAAGTATGGTATGATACATGGGGCATAACGTCCCAAAGCAACATCGGCTAAAAGGCACACCATTGTATAGGGCTCCGCGGTGATTTCGACCACCTGGGTTTTTTTAACGTGCACTAACATCACACGGAAAAGAGGCGTCGTGTGTTTCATCTTCATCGGAATGATTATAAAAAGTACAGGAGTTAATAATATTGTAGTCGAATGTAAAAAGAAGAAATGACCGTGGACAGGATAGGTCTAGTAGAGAACTGATAAACGACGGTCTGCTTGTGTATCAGAGTCTACGCCGGGAGTAAAAATACGTAATCGACGATGGATGAGAGACAGTTGAAGTGATGGGCTGAAAAAAATCCCCAGGAATAAACTGGCCGTATCTGTCGCATTACAGGAGCCACTGGAAGCCGTTTGGGGATGTGTTTTTCCTGTGGTAGACTCAGCTGAGCTGACGATGCTGATTCTTTGATGCGTGTCTTCGCAGACTATTCAGTGGTAAACAACTCCGATGTATGCTGTCTTAATGCGACCACAAATTACATTAGAAAAAGCGCTTTGTGGCGATGTGTACGAAGTGGCAAGATTAATTTTTCTTGTTTTTCACATAGGTGAAATCATTTATTCGAACCTAGGGCTTTGAAGGACACAAGAAATTGTTTTGCATAATGATCCGTGTAGCATTTTTACACTAAAGCATGTGAGAGCTTGACTTCCGAAAAGCAAAAGTCGTGGAGTCTGCGTTTGTTATCGGTGGAATATTGCGAAACACTTCCTCGCTAGGGGCACGGCGGAAAGAATTAAAATTTGCCAGGCTGCTCCAGCGTGTTATCGAAGATGTTATCCAGGCTTGCTCGGCAGTGAAGCACTTGCTGCATCGGATGACCTTACGGAGACGTGAGCTAGGATACGAAACTGAAGTAAACATGGCTTTGCAGGGCAATGTTGGACTCTCGGCTGGAATATAACACTCCTTCATGCACGCACACAAATGTCTTTAATTGTCTTCACTTTGGAGGTGTTAGAATGTAACCAGCACAGTTCGCCAGCCTCGCCTAATTGTGCGCCCATGCAAACTGAAGCTGCCGAGTGAGGTGACAGGCTATCAAGAAATATGAAGTAGTGTGTTCGAAGCACCCGATCGCTTGCTAATTACGTCGGTATAGAGTGACCCATTGCATGTCCATAATAAAATCAATGCCCAGTTAAAGATGATATGATCTGATGTGAACTCAGTTCAATGCTTCTGTTGCTGTGAGCCCGTAGAAAGATTCATTGTCTTCGTTCACTTCCTGAGGTGGCTTACCGCACAAATATGCACTCCCTTACCTCATTCTGTGATTCCACCAGTCCCATTTAAATCCCCGCGGTCACCAAAGTAACGATGAGGTGATCACAAAACATTATCATACAAAATTATACTTATCTTCTACAGACACCTGGTAAGACTGAAACAGCCCGTATTAATCGTAATGCATGAGCAAAAGACGCCCAAACGATGTTGACTGCATAGCAGGCCACGCGGCATCAATAGATTGTTGGTTCAGATCTGACCGGGTGTGTGTATTATTGTAGTTTCCTTTCTTAAGCTTCTCCATCACTTAAAATGATTGCTGATTTACTTTTGCCCTCTCACACACTCTAGAAACAATACCAAAATAATAATAATATGATGAATTTTTGTGGCGCAAGGGCTCGCTTTGGCCAAAGAGCGCCATGACGCAAGGTTTTTCTTCAACTCAAGGTGGGGTCCAAGACCCATTTCCCAAGCATTTCACCCTAAAGAAGCCGAGCACCAGACCAGGGGAAAGCTTGTACCCATTTTATCACCGGTGGGTACCCGGCGGCTCTGGGGATCGAAACCCGCACCTCCCGCATGCGAGGCGGATGCTCAGGCCACTAGGCCACCGCTGCGGTAAATGTCAAAATAGTTTATAACTATTACAAACTATAATAATTTTAGTTTATAGTTATCGTTTATAGTTTTATTTTTTTTAGTCTTGCCATCTGACCAACGAATGTGCAGTTGACAAAGAATTTCTCTTCACTTAAGAATGCTGCAGCCAGAAATAAACGCGCCCCTTTCTCGATTATATTTGTATGCTTTCAGGACTCATTGCATTATAATTATATTTGTCGTCGAAACGAAATAGTGGAGTGAAATTGTCCATTTTCTTTTGCATAAAACCACACTATATAAATTCCTTCTTCGATCGCTACTTCAGCGAAACGAAAAGAGAAAACGAAGCGTCTCCGAAGAAGAAGAAGAAAACCTTGTTTCAGGAACAGTGCCATATTACTTGAGGAGAAGAAGAAGAAGAAGAAGGAAAGCACCATCCTCTCACGATGTATTAATTCATTCGAACGAAGCAACACTGCACCAGCGATTCTCCCCCAGCAATTTTTGCTATCAAGCGTGGCGCCTGTGTGTCAGCAACTTCATTAAAGTAAGAGCTTGTCAGGCCCAAACAGCGCTTGGCTTTTTCATGTGAGCCCGAGAGTGGGGCGCTACGTCGCCAAGAAAGCGATATGAAGCCTTGACCAACTGCCTTTCAGAGTCCCGCGTGCCAACGCTGCGCGAATAGCATACTATTTCAAACAGAGAACTCGCAACCTTGTAGCGCTTTCCTTGCTACTAGGCGAAGCGCTTTAGAGCCGCGCATCGCGTTGTGCTTTCCTTTGCCATTCTCGTTTCGTGGTTCTTGGGTCTCGCCAGACTGTAATATAAGGCGTACCCCGGCCTATCCCTTTCATGAAGCTACTTCAAAGCCGCGAACAAAGACTTGGGTCTAGAAAGGCGCACGTGAGGCTGGATACCCGAGGAGATGGGGAGAAAGTTTAGATATCACGAGCTCTAACAAAGGGATAGATATAAAAGCATCTTCCTCGAAGTGTTCTTTCTTCTGTATTGCAGAGATGAGTTGCAAAAAACAAACACTCACGCACACACACGTTACTGCGCAACAGAAGTTTCCTGGGAATGTCTTTTGGCGTTCTCGGACTGGAGAAGGCGCAAATAAAATTTCGTTTTTATTTCTGGTGACCTTAGATTATTTGAATTGGTCCTTCAAATTTAGGCGTAGATTTTAGTGGTTGAAGGTGATTTATAATTGCTAAAAAGAAGAGTAAAAGAGCACGTTGACAGCCTTTAGATGTTTACCTTACATAGAAGTTTGATTCGACCATTAACAAAGACGTAACCACCCAGGTAGCGACCTGAAGCAATATCAGACGAGAGCTCATGTTGTCGCTTTTCCGATTTGGCTCAAGTAACGTGACCTGGAAGAAGTTTGAGCGCCTTATCGACATTATGCGAGAGTAATCTTGAGTCTTGGCTCATCAATGAGAGTATAGACGGTCAGTGCACTCGGCAAAAAGTTAGCGATCATTGACCCGTGGCTGTCAGCGTACGCTATCGCCGCTCACACACTCTCCTGCGTGGTCATACACCAGCTCTAAGCAAGCGCGGGGGCGTCATGTCGCTCATATGACAACAGGGTACCGTTACAAGATGCCATCTAGGAGAGAAAAAAAAAGATTAGAGGCTAGAGTGTGGGGTTCGCATTGTTGGCATGTGACGCTTTCGTTCACGAACATCTTGGGTGAAAATCGACGAACTACGGCCAATCAAGGATTCAGCCAGAGACGCCAGCCTCTCCTGGCAACGAAAAAACAAAAAGCAGGGGGCAGGCGCTTTTCTCTAGAAGAATGCGTCCGTCTCGGCGGGGTTTCTATCCGCGACCTGTTACATTATATTTTGTTACATTACAGATGTTACGCAATGTTTTCAAACATGCAGAGCGAAACAGTGCACAATCAGTAAGAGTGGTATGGGTCGTGCCCAAAACATGTTCCGTAATTACACGCCGATGCAAGTAGCATTAAGCACGAACCACGAAAGTTGGCAACACTGGCCCGTGGATCGTGTATCTCTGCAGCCTAACGCACCTGTTATAGGCAAAGCGCATTCATCACATTCATCATGCGCTGTCGCGTTACCGTAAGACGCGCTCTAGATTACACAAAAGGCTGCTGGACTGATAAACAGCAAGGCACATGGCACCGGAAATCAAACGGAAAGTTTAAATATTTCATTTTCGTCTGGCCCTTATGAAGAAGACAAGTGTTTTCTGTTATCAATAAAATACATGCAACAGGCGTTACGCACCCTAAATGTGTAGGCTTGTTGGCAGAATGGTGCTTTGACTAAGAGGTCGCCGGACTGCGCTGTTTCCGGGGACATGTCTTGACTAAGAACGACTTAAAACGACAAAAATTTATTCCGAAATCCTGAAATCCATTTCTTTTACAAAAACTACCTGAAAATAGAAAAAAAGAAAAAGAAAGCAGAGAACACATTTCAAGGTGAGAGTAGTGCGAGAATCTGAAATATAGTTGTGAAGATGAATGTGTTAAAATATCTTTAATACAAACAGGCCTAGGAATGATAGATGAGAAAAAAAAACTTGCCACCGGATGTTGCTGGCAAAAGAACACTCGCCTCCATCTGACTCATTTTGGAGCGCATTTTCTGCTGAGGAAATGTGGTGCGTTGAGAGAAAAAACTCTCACAATAATTTCCTTACGTGACGATACGGGTCTTAAAGATGAAACGCAAAGTTTCGCAACGCGAATGTCATGCGCTGTTTATTCCTTGTGATTAATCTAGCATGGCAGCATGTCATGGGCTTACTGTTCCAAAAATGTCTTGTTTTCTTGTAACATAGTAAACGTGTACATCTTATTCGTAGCAGTGAAGTAAGACGTACACGACCTTGCACGAGGCGGAACACACTCTGTACTCATGTAACGCTGCTTTTACTCATCCTTATTTTTTCTTACCCTCCCGTTCTTCATTGAGTGCACTGAGTGCCTTCGTCATTGAGTGCATGGCTTCACTCGAGTTCTTTCACTGGGCCTTAGTGCTGGCCTAAAAAAATAGCAATGTTTGCCTAAATTCTATAAACGTGCGAAAGAAGAATTGCTTGAACGATAACGACGACGACGAAGACAGTTAATTCTCTATGTCTTCGCGCTTCAGATGGAAGTTGAAGAAGACGACGATGTGCAACGCACAGCGGGCATGTGTGTTGCAGCTATAGTATGACGATGACGACGACGACGACGACACAACAACAACCACGACGACGACAACGACAACGACAACAACAACAACAACAACGACAACGACGACGACGACGACGACGACGACAACAACAACAACAACAACGACGACGACGACGACGACAACGACAACGACAACGACAACGACAACGACGACGACGACGACGACGACGACGACGACGACGACGAGGACAGACGACGACGACGACGACGACGACGACGACGACGACGACGACGACGACGACGACGACGACGACGACAACAACAACAACAACAACAACAACAACAACAACAACAACAACAACAACAACAACAACAACAACAACAACAACAACAACAACAACAACAACAACAACAACAACAACAACAACAACAACAACAACAACAACAACAACAACAACAAGCGTGTTGCAGTTAACACGAGGCCTGTACGGCTGCGCTAGGAGCCTTGTGCTCTCGCGCAGTGACCAGCGAAGCTGATCTGTTCGCGCAGCCGTGGGTTCGAACACCAGTCGGGGATATTTATTTTTATTGGGTTCTTTCACTTGGCACAAACCCACAGACATCGAAACCCCGCAGACATCGCAAGATCTTCACGAACCGACAAGCATCGCAAGAGCTTGCTCGGGGAGTGCCCATAGGAATATTGCTTTTGCACTTAACATACTCTTTTCTTCCTCTTCGTACGGCGTAGTACCTTCGACACAGGCTCAGAGCGCGGCAGTAATTGAGGACTAGTTGTGTTTTCCCTAAATTATTCATCTGCGAAACCGGAAAGTTGGCGCTCCCTCCATTAATGCCCCGACCGAGGATACCAATAAAAGAAATTCAAGATCGTCCTGAGCTCTAGTCAGCCCCAACCGAGTTTCCCGAGAGCCGGAGGCACTCTGGTCGTAGTCCAGTTCCACTTCCAACCAAAGCCCCATGAATAACCAATGAGCTTCTGTCTGGGGGTGAGCCTTATTGCCTTTCGTTGACGGCACAGATAAATGGGAAGCGACAAGAGGACCATTAATTCATGCCTCGGGTGTGGCCAGAGAGGAAGGCATGCCCTGGCGACGCTGATAGTGTGCTGATAGAATATACCAATAAAAGTAAGAAAAAACGTGCCATTGCTATCGCCCGAATATACTCAAGAAAAGCGATGCACATCGGGACTCGCTCTTCATATAAATAGGTTTTTTGAAAAGCTCAGTAAGTATGAATCTTGTAGGTAGGACAACAATTATTGATAAAAAAATAAGAATATCTGATGACGGCTACAATGAGCTCTTTCATAGAAAAAAAAGCAACATAGTGGTGTGTGTGAACAAAGCCGTAGCAGATGTTACACGTCGTAGCGCCATTACACAAAGCAACCGATTCAGTCAACCGCAGGCAGCTTTGTTCCTTCGTTTTAAGAAAAAATAAGAGCTTCGATGCCTGGACAAAAGGTTGAATAGGCACACAGCCACATGCGGAAGTTATTTAAATGTCCTTCTAATAGATTCACTGTCACTTCAGTTAGGTACCACGAAACATTGCAGATTTGTGAAGTTGATGTCTTCAGAAAATCTTGCCCTTGACAGGATTTTAGGCATGCCACACTAGCTCCACTACGGCACCTCTTTCTTCCTTTCTTCTTTCACTCCCTCCTTTATCCCTACCCTTACGGCGCGGTTCAGGTGTCCAACGATATATGAGACAGATACTGCGCCATTTCCTTTCCTCAAAAAACCAATTATAATTATATGCCACACTACTGGACATGGAATCAGAGTATTACCATATGCCACCATGTAGGAGAGTAACATATTTCGTGTCTATTTCGACTCATGATTGATATTAGAATTTGGCTCCTGATTTGCCTGAATAGCCTCACCCAGGCCGAAGTCCTCGGTATCCTTCCTCGAAAGCCCGCGTGAAAATTTCTCCAGGGTTGGAGGTCTGTTCATCACAGCTCCTCCGCAGCCGGGAGAATCCCGACCAACCAGTGGTCGCATTCCTTTGCCGAGGAGAGATAGACTTGGTTTGCGTAGTGTGTTTTGCTCTTTTTTCCTAGCGCAACCCGAATGGAAGCATTAGTCAAAACAGATCACACGACACAGCGCCACTCCCCGGGTAGTGCAAAGAATCAATCGGAGAGCCGCCAGGCTTTTACGCAACACAAACGCATCGTGAGCATAAAAATGACCTGAAATTTTTGCAGCTCACAGCAATGGTCACGGCCACTAAAGTCAGCCTACGTGTAACCTCAAAAGACAGCCAAAGTGAAATCGCCACTTTGCACTACAAGGGCTGGCCTTCCAAAGCATTCAATCCTACAGCTAAAACTTTGTCGGAAAGCGCAAAGCTTGGATCCCCTTAGTGTTCTCTATGAACTAAAAGAATTTATCTCAGTTCAAAATCTTGTACACGTTGGTTTAAATGCTCTTTCTCAAGAAACATCGCCAGAAAGCTTGCCATCACGAATTTGAGAATGCATCAAAACGAGAAGAATTTGATTCAGTGCCCCGAAATTCAAGCCTCATTTAGACGTACGGAATGCTGGGCAAGTTGGTTATCACTATCTATAGTAAAACAGCGCGGAAAAACACGAGGACGGAACAAACACGACGACACGAGCGCTGACTTTCAACTGGTGATTTATTACGCACATATGTACATATACTATTCCCGCCAAACACTAAACAGAACAAAAATATTGAAGAAGCACTGCGTCATCATTGAACATCTTAAATCTACATTTCTACAAATGCATGCTCCAAAAAGGTGATTTCGTGGTTAGCCAGTGATAATGAGGACTTGCTAATAATGCATGCTGCACCCCCCTTGTCATTGTGCGTAATACACACCTGCGTACACACATGTGCGTAATAAATCACCAGTTGAACGCCAGCGCTCGTGTCGTTGTGTTTTTTCCGTCCTCGTGTTTTTCCGCGCGGTTTTACCATGGTCAAGCCTCATGCCCCGTACACTATTCCGTGCCGGCTTAATTCTGTTAGCCTTTATGAACCACACTACACAGCATTAAACTGCGAGCACTACGACTATCTGGCCCCCCTTGACGCTATGAGCCAGGTGCGGTGTTATAGCCATCTGACCGTTCTGTTGACTCCGCAGACGCAAACGAGTTTCGTACGCCTTTTCTTGTAGCCGACAGCTAAAATAGTGCCGTGGGGGCTTTTGACGTCGTGTTTGGAATCTCGTGAGCGCCACGAAAATTTTCAAATTTTCGCGCGTTTGAGTGTGTCTGCATGTCTGCAGATAAAGCTATTTATTTTTTAGTTTTAAGTGCCTTTTTACTCTTGAACCGAGTGGTCTGTTTTTATCAGGCCGATTCACTCCGACGCTTACTGCACTTGCCACAAGAACGCACGACTGGTCTGTTTTTGCACGCCAAAGCGTTTTTGCGTGCTTACCGCCACATTAGCTCTTACGGAACAGTGTCTCTGCACTTCCTCTACGTTTAATGTCTGAACTATCCACACGCTTCGCATGAGCCGAATCTACTCTCCTGAGTTTATGAAATAAAATGTGGAAGTCGTTCTTTTTTTTTTTAGGTCGCAAAACCGCCACACCTTTCTTTTCAACAGTGACGGTACAGCTAACTCAAGAGAAGATTGTGCGATATTCTTCTGCTCCGGCAGCAGTGAGCTGATCCCCTTCCTTTGCTGCAAGCCTCTCACGTCCACCTTGTGATCGCCAACCAGCTTTCTCGGTTTCTCACACGCACTGAGGGTTCGCTGCACTCCGGGTTGACGAACAGTTTTCTAAATGACATCGAAGCGGAGACCTAACTCCGCACAATCGACCGGCAGATGTTTTTCTTCCCTTGTGCTATGCAGCTTATTCCTATGAGTATTGCACTTTGTTATATGCACCTTTTCATGGGCGCCTTCGAGCTCTCCTGGCTGGTCTGTGTCGCAAACCCTGTGCTGGCACCATTCGACACTTATGTGTGCCCAATTTCCGAGGCCTTTCCCAACTAGCCTTAGAACCTGTAGATTTGGGCACCTCTACTTTTTTCTTTTCAGGCCCTTAGTAGTTACTCGCCTACTCAGCTCGTCCATGTTCTCGCTTGCCGTTCCCTATAGCTGTGGGGTCGAGTGCTCCATAGTTCCTTCTAGACCTCTGCGCCGGTGAGACGCGCGAATTGGGTTCTCTATCTTGCCGTTTCGCCGACCCGTCTCTCTGGTCTCTTCGGAGTCTCTCGTTACAGTTCTTGCCTTGCTTTTCTATCCATGCCGATTACACTCCTGTTTCTCTTTCGCAGTGTCGAGGTCTTTGAACTGGACATAATAAGTCAGAACCTTGGTTGGTTTACTCTGAACAGAGGTCGCATCGCATATAACTGATTCTTTCACTCTACCGCCAAAGCGCCCCCTTCCTCTTAGGCAACGTGTCATAATTCCGAAATACTGGAACAGATATCTTTTCCCTGCTTCTTTGTCATCCATGTCCGAATATCTCTCTTCTTAGTCATCCCATCCTCTGATGGGATCAGTAGGACACTAGCAGTCACAGATGGCAAAAGCGACAATAGCAAGTAGCTCCAAATGTCGTTGTCCATAATCCTCGCGCATACTTTCAAAACTGTGTGGAAATTTTACAAAGATCTCACCTATTTTCAACGCATGCAGCTTTGTGTGCGTCAGGTCCCCATTTCCTTGGACGAATGCTCTGGCCAACTTTTGCCACTGTGCACTCGTGCTCTTTCTGTTACGCCTTTTCACACAGTTTAAGATCGGCTTCTTCTCGTGCTTGTTCCTGGCACTCTACATTCTAGCTCCTTACTTTTTCCGAAATTCCGCTTCCCGCATTCTGGACTGCTCCAAGTAGCGTCTCAACTTCAAGCTGCGATCTTTCCAGCTCTTGCTCCTGTTTCTCCAGCACTCAATTCGCTTCCTTTACTGCTAGCTTTTTTTTCCATCTCAGATTCAAGAAGTTTCAACGTATAGATCATTGTTTCCTTGTAGGTAGTTTCTAAAAGAGTTTTTTTTCTTCAAATTTCAGTTTTCGCTACCTGATGTACTACCGCACACAACTACTCGCACAACGCCAGCAAATCTGCCTCCAAACACCCCATGAGGTCCACACTTGCTGCTCTTAGCTTCAGTTTTGCTGTACAACTATTGTCGTGAGATTAACACACGCGTTTCCTATCTATTCGAAGTGGTTCGAACTTATTAAGCCAAAATCAGTAAGGAGAAAATCAGGCAAAGCCCGAGCCCACACGCGAAGAAGTAGCGCGAGACAAATACGGTCCGAGATTCCGCGGTCCCTAGCCGGGAATCTGGGCACTTGATAAAAGTCAATCAAGGGACCACTCAAGATAACCAGGCGAGCCGCCCACCACAGGAGGTTGCACCGTGGTGCCCCCTCACAGGTGTTCCCGTGATGAGGGCCCGCACTTCTGATGGCGACGTCGATGCTGTCGCAGTCTCCCAGCTTCTGAAGTGGGATTCAGCACCACGGATAGCAGGTCTTCGCGGCATCCTTCGTTGGCCACGGTTAACTAGAAGCACGGCTTCAGGCAAGGTCACCACCAAAGAATGTGGTGGTTGCAGGCACCAGTGATTTTCCCATAGAAGGGCATCCCATTGCAGTAGGTGAATGAGGGGTGTCGCGAGGCAATTAGGAGGATTATCATCGTTTTCGCCACGCGCCTTCGGGACACTCGCTTTCCGCATGTCATCTTTCACGGTGTCACCAGTGCGCATGCCTGGACTGCATCTAAGTAGTTCCCTGCAGCACTGACAAAGCTGTGATGGGCGCATAACCGGCGTTCTGACGCTGCAGTGTGTAGTGCCAGTAGAAAATGCGCATACGGGATAGGGTACACTCAGAAAAAATAGCATGCTTCACAGTGGACATACGCCAAAAGTTATTTCATATCGACGCTTGCCGTACGCTCGCTTTACGTACTCTATTTCTATGCGTGACTCTTGCTTACGTTAGAACATTGTTTCCAAAATGGCGGCGCCCTTCAAAACGAGGCCGCTCGCTTCGGACTGTATTCGTCATTGTTACTGTCGTTTTTATACCGTTAACCGGCCATAAATGAGGCAGCAGGCTTTCGCTTCGTTTTGTTTCGCGCATAACAAAGCGAATGAGCAATTTTATTTTTATTTATAGTGAGAATTCTGCCGCTTCTAGGCTTAAAGAGGAGCGTCGGTTTTTTGACAAAATGGTTTCAGTTCTAACCGCCAGATGGCGCCACTGAGCTGATCTTATCGTTGTATCTTATTTTGCATACGCGAATGTGCTGTGGCCCTGAGACCTTAAAGGGCCCAAACTCGCTTGCCAATAAAGTTTTCTCATCCATGTGACAAAAGGCGTAACGTCCCGCAAAACGCTTGCGTTTACGGACGTAAGTGTATATAGTATGCTTGTGGTACGCAGACATTGTCGATTTATGTTCTTGTCTAACCACATCTGTGTACGCTGGAAAGCAGACGAGACGCAGACGACGAGAAACGAATTTATATGTTTAACGCGCTCTCCTGTGTGGCTGAGGAAGTCTCTATCTTCCATCGTGCTGCAAGAGATATATTAGATGGGGTATAGACGTGCGCACAAGTGAACGTTTAAGAGCAAGCGTTGTGAGCAAATTTTCCAATCTTTCTTTTAAAATTAGTTTTAGATAATAGCTCACCATCCTAGTTGGCAAGTGACTCAGACACAAGGATGAGCAAAAAAAAGCTGTGATTGCGTCTTTTGCACTTCCATTTGTTGTCTGCCCCAGTGTGAGGACGAGGCTACTTACCTAGGTTTTCTAACGCAAGTTATGTTCTGCTAAAAACAGATACCTGACTTCATTCCACCTCTGGAGGCACAGATTACGGCGAAATGACTAGGCAGACATTCTCTGTAACAAATTACACGCTGGAAATCACGCCAATGTTTTGACATCGGCACCTGCTGCGGTTACGTATTCGCCACTTGTTACCTCCCTCCCACACCGTCTGGATTATCTTCCACATTCTCTTCGACAGTCACCAGGCATGAAGCCTGCAGTACAACCCCATTGACACAGCCATGAATTTGTTCCTGTTTCGGCACTGACGAACGTCGCTCCAAAGGAGCTGCTGTCTCCCAAAGAGTGGAGCTTGGGTCTTCCTGTGGCTACGGCTGTGAGGCATTGCCTCGGTGAGTTACAAATTAACGGCTTTTCCCGGCTAATTGCAGCCGGGCACTATTTAGAAGAGTGCTTCGTTGACCTTCCCCGAGAGGCGTTTATCTTTGTAATTCCGAAAATTGATCATTAGTCCGTTGTGTGAACTCGTGCATGTAATAATAAAAGGTGAGTTCCTAGCTGCAAATATATGTGAAGAAATGAAGCCTGACCTTTCGCTAAGCCGACGCACGTGTCTGCGCATCAAAATTCAGGGCCTTCGGACTTTCCAGAATAATTGGCATTCAACCATGCGACGAGCAATGAAAGCTTCATGCAGCAACTTATCTTTCCACTGAGGGGCTCTAGCAGCCACAGTTTCCTACGTTTATTTTTACTTTTTATTTTAGGGTGGACGACATCCCATGCTACATGTTCCCGAGATTAGGAGATAGGTAAATGAACTCCGCTCAGGCGGGTAATAGCAGATAAAAAAAATGACCCGTAGCAGGGCGGCACGCTTCGCCAGTGAGCGCTGGGCAGAACGTATTCTTCGGCTCTCTAACGACTCCGACTTAATATCAGCCTTTGTAGTGCTCACAGATGGGCCAAGAATATTCCGGTCTTTTCTGATCTTCCTCGGGATTCAAAACAAATCATCAGTATATATCTCCGCACTCGTGCAATTAAGACGGAAAATTTATAGTTATGTTTACAGCTGAGCAAGTGAATTGATCTCAACTTGAAGAAGGGATTATGTCCGATGTTAAATTATGGATTATGCCCGTACGTGACTAGAGTGAAACTCTGTATCTTACCGTATTTGTGCGATTGTACCACGCGCGTATTATTCCGCGAAAAGGGAGCGTAGAGACCAAAACCAAGCCACAGACACACCCAGCGTCATTTACAACACAATACGCCGTTTATGCTTTTCTGCGCTTTTAGATTGCATGGCAGTGAAGGGCTTCGGAAATTTCGACAACATGAGGCTCTTTAACGTTCACTGACATCCCAGAGTACACGGGCCTTTAGAATTTCGCCTCGATCGCCGCGGCCGAGATCAAACCCGCGTCTTTTGGGTCAGCAGCCGGACGCCATAACCACTGAGCCACCGCGGTGACCCACGCGAAAGCATGTGTTTAGCCTGATTGGCTCACGGTTTTGCTTTGCTGGGCCGTCGGCACGTCTGGCGATGATATTAGTTCGATAGTAGTATTAATTGATGAAGGTGACAGA
The DNA here is from genome assembly GCA_030143305.2 of Amblyomma americanum. Taxonomy (NCBI): domain Eukaryota; kingdom Metazoa; phylum Arthropoda; class Arachnida; order Ixodida; family Ixodidae; genus Amblyomma; species Amblyomma americanum. The sequence goes on from JARKHS020035226.1 coordinate 34,985, forward strand.
CGTGCAATGCACATCGCGAGAGTGTGCTGCAGGTGCGTAATCTTGCTAGTACTGCCGCCTGCATCATTTGAGGGCTTAGTTCTATTGTGCTTAGTCCCCTCTTTCAATACCATTTTAGAGCTTAGCTCTACTCAACGCAAAAGTCGCTCACCATTCTGTGCTTGATTTGACCTTGGTTTAACCTTGAGAAGCACAACATAACAACAGATTGACAGACTGACCTTGGCCGATTTGGACGAAAATAGATGTCCAACCACAATTGACCGTGCCCGACACTACTGCGAACTTCAAAATTGGACAGGGTCATTTCCAAAATTTGGACCGAGCCAGCCACGAAATTTGAGCTTGGTCGATTTGGGCCAAAATCGATGACCAACCATAATTGAGCTTGCCCGACACGATGGCGACCTTCAAATTTGGGCTAGTTCATTGCGAAGATGCTATCACTCGATCTTTGGGTATAACCGTGGTTAAATCCTGGCAAACATTTTTTAAGCTCCTTGGCATTTTTTTTAAAGGGGGCCGGAATTTCGTCGCGTACAAAAACGACTTCGTACATTGGCTTTGATCAGGAAGAGATGAAGTGAAGGAGGGTTTCGGTGGCGCCACACGAGAAGCATTTCAAAGACGGTTTATCTTTTTTAACAGAGTTCTTACAAATTTCTTTACTGTGTTCTTTTGCGCCTTTATTATGATGGTAGCCTTTCACAGTCAGCAGCCTTCTAAAACGCAGTCGTGCCTGTGAGTCTCCGAGTCCGCCGTGAGCATCCGGTAAGATGGGTCGTCCAAAATTGATTAATTAAATTACTGATACTGTCAGCCTTTCCACGTTATTCCAGGACTAAAGTACAAAACTTGAGGATAAACGCTCAATGATGAAATCTGTAATTTCTCAGTTCTTAGAGTCTTGATGTAAATAAATTCCTCCTGTGTGGGGGCAAAATGCCGCCAACTAGGAGTCGGTAGAAGGATTCGGACTCTTTCTTGGGTGATTTTATAAGAATTAAGATTTCTGCTTTCTATTTCGCACATTTTTCGCTCAACCGCAGAGTGATAAATGAATTTACGCGTCAGAGGTGGTGACCTGAATTTTTTCGGCGTTTTCGAGTGTGGAGACAACGAATGCCCTGATACGTGATATAGAAGTTAAAACGGGAAACGTACGTAATGCCAGAATCCCACCCTAACTAGACCAAACTAAAATGATCCGACAACATTCATGAAAACGACTGCGGAAGGCTTTCTGAGAGTGAAGGTGCTGTCAAAATGCGAAGCCTGTTGGGCTTTTTAATTGAGTGAGGAAAAATAAGATGTGGTAGTGTAGAATTCCTTGAAGCTTTTCACGTCAGATTGCAAGCTGCTGGGCGAGTTTTTTGTTCATGGGAGCTGTGTGTTCTGGCGAGTTGTCTTTCGTTGCCTGCTCGTAAATCTTGTGTGTCATATATCATGCATCACCAGAAAATAAACAGAAGTTATCGCTCGGGTTGCTTAGTGCTCTTTCTTATCCCGTGATAGTTTCGCGCTGTTTCGCTTTTTTTTTATTTGGCAGAGTTTATTCTGTAGGGAAGGGGTGCATCGGAGATAGGGGAGCCATTACAGGTGTCACCACCAGAAGATAATGGGCATGGTCATGGCACGAGCATGGCTCCTGATATATAACCTTTCGGGCCGACCAGTCATTATTGGGAACGTTCCGTTGGCAGGATGAGCTGCCCCGTTTCTTTGCGTCGTATGGATTCCCCTCCGGTTAGGCGTGGAAAGAGGCACACATATCCTACAGAGGAGGTTGTTCCTTGTGGAACTGCGTTTTTTTTTTATGAATTGGCGCACCCGAAAAAAATCGTATCTGGGAAGCTTAGTAGTATCAGGCACTTTGTGCGAATCGCCACAACATTTGGCCTCAGCATAACCGCTATTTTTTTTTGCAAGATAGGAAGTGTTACCAACGTTCGGCGCTGACCTGTACAGAACTCTGTTGTGCAACTAATAAGGAGTCAGTTAAAGCAAGCGACGTTGGAGTGTTTTCCTTGCACTTACGCATTCAGCAACTTGAGCATCGTTAAGTCTTTTTCGTGTACTTGGTTCCTTGCTGCACTAAATAAAGACTGCGCGAGAACGAATGTGGAGAGAGAAACTCGTCACGTGCCAGAAATCTAGCAATTGAAATTTTCTCCTATGCGGCCTGTTTTTAACGCTATGAACCGGCGTTTTTCGGTTTTCAAAGGAAGTTAGCAACTCTGCGCCTCTCTCTGTCGCAAGTGTTTCTTGTTTTTAACACTTTTATTTCGGCACAATTAGAGCCTTGTGCAATAAATCGTACACCTTAGTGTGTTTGCAGTGTTTGTACAAGTTTAACGCCGTAAGCTTGATCGACGGGCATTAAAACTGCTCAAACATTATGACAAAACACAATGAACATGTTGTTTTTTGAAAAAGAAAATACTGGCTTGTTTTTGAAGCTACCCGTTTCTAATATCTGTCATTAAGGGCTTCTCAATTGCAGGTAAAAGTGGAATTTTGACTGCATGACAACACTACTAGATGCTATATAGATTGCGAGTCCATTTGAGTGCATGGAAAAACGCACTCAGGTTTACGAAATGTTTCTGACCACGTGTCTTAGCTAATTGCTTCGGCGTTGCCGTAGAAAATGATAGTTTAGCAGAGTTACATGCCATGTTTGCTTGAACAGATTTAATGAGAGGCCATAAAACATCCGCACCAGATTTATTCACATGTCAAGAAAAGCCGTATTATTGAAAGCTAGACCGATAAAAAATATGTGCAGAAAATGTTCTTCCTTACTTATATCACCTCCTTAAGTTGCCTAATTTCAAACAATTACAACCTTTATTCCAAGCGTGCATACGTAGAAGGTGGAGGCGAATGGAGAAAAGCCGCTTGACAATGCTGATCGTCACCTGTGGTGTTCGGCAGAGTGGTGCACAGCAGTGACATTTAAAACAAAACAAGGATAAGAGAGACGCGAGGGTGAACTGAACAGATGCTTAATTTAGAAAGCTTATTGCATGTCAATTTTTCACACGTCTAGAAACGCTGAAACTGTTAACAAAAGAGCGACGAATCAGACATTATTGAAGCATATCGAAAGATATCTTTGGGGATATGGAGGAAGTTTTTTCTTTCATTGAGCCAAACTAGTTCAAAGCAAAAGGCAATGCGTTCAGTGACATTTAAAAGCCATAATTGGTGTTTGGTCAAGGTACGTATTAATACGCATGATGGCGGATTACATGTTATTATATTCGTCTCATACAGCGTAATATGCACACCAGAAAAACACAGAAGACGAAACACGGGCGCTACTCACAACTGATTTATTCAAGGAAAGAACGAAGCATATATAAGTTTGGTTACCTTCGCAGACGCTGCCTTACAAGGGATCTTGGAAATGAGCGCGCAGGAAGCCAACAGATGAGGTGTGAAAGAAACTTCGCAAAGAGCAAGGGAAGTATCACTGACACAATCTCTTCCCGCTTTCCTGATAAAATAAGCTTCTAAAGTTCCTCGAGCGATTTTTTGCCTACGGCTGTGTCCGTCGGTTCTGCCACTGATATTTTTCTGACCGCCTTTCATAGGTAGGACGATTAAATTCAGTGCACGGTGATTTTTCTTGTGCCATCGAGCTTGAGAGGCATTTGGCATGTGTGCAACATGTTTAAGCTTCAGCATGTGCAGCAAATGAACTGATTCATCCTACACGACTACTTTGTTTTCTTCCTTTCCTGGAAACTAATGCTACCGAGGCGCCCCAACACAATCCCTCCCCCTTAACGACTGTATGCGCTGCGTACACTTCTGGCCCGCTAACGCTCAGGTGTTTACCCGTTCAACCCACCTTCAGGCTTGCCCATGCACAAAATTCCAGCCAAAGATGGCAGTTCTTAGGAAAAGTACTGGCGCACTCTATCACCTCCATATTCTCCGTACGCACGAGGAAGCAATAGCTAGAGAAATCCTTATTTCTTAGTCGCGAACTTGGTTTGTATTAATCAGTTTTCATTCATTTCTCGCGCTACTAACGATGCTGTTTAAAAAGCGCCAGATGAGTAAACCTGTTTAAACAGCCAGATATGATTTTAGTGTACAACAGTTATTCAGTGGAACTCGTTCATGCGGGCTTCAATGCGGCAAGTCGCATAGAACGGATAGGGGAGCGCCGTGAATCAGGACGCTATGTATTATTACTCTGGTCTTAGTTAGTCTTCGAAACATGTTTAATTTTAGCTTGGCCAGTACAGTTTTCCCTTGATCTACCTGAAATCAACGACGTTTGAAAGCTGCGCCGCTTTGGTAACATCATTTCACTCTTCATTTTGTAGGATTAGCAAAAACTAATTTAGAATGTAATTTTTAATCAGACCTATGGTCGTGCACAACTCAAGAACAAAGCTGCAGATGGTCTCCAAAGAAGGCCGTTCAGCCAGTGGCTTCGACTGTTTTTCATGATATCTCGGTTAATCGATTCAACCGTGGGTAACCCCCTTTGAACAGCTCCTCAGTGGGGTTTCAGGCCAGCAGGTCTAAGGGGATTGTAATGTGGTTGTTGTGCTGTTGCGAATGCATGACATTTAACAATACTTGTAATCTTGCACGGAGGCTCAGGCGCGCAATCAAGCTCCAGGGCGAGCTTTTTGTCTGCGCCCTCAATATCAAGATGATGTAAAAAGCATTATTAATTAATTATTAGTTAATTAATTCACTCACTCACTCTTTCACTCCCGCACTCACTCAGCCACTCTATCTACTCTGCCACTCACTCATTTATTTATTTATTTATTTATTTACTGAGTCCAAGGTAATTATCCAAGATGTCATTTGAATCAGTCGAACATATTCGTTGGAGAGCCTCCTTTGAGGTGCACTTGCTGCTTCTTTCCTGAGTTGTACGCGACTATAGTCTTCAACTGCGCTGGAGAACTCAAAAAGCTGCCACATGATCTGAGAATTCTTTTTGTCAAACATATTTTGACAATAGGCTTTCGACCGCACAATAAGAAAGCATCAATTTAAAAAAAAAGAAATCGGGGACAGTCGAGCGCAAAGTTTCCCGTTCCCCAGTGCAGAGTAGCAGGCCAGATATTTATTTTTTCGGCCAACCTCTCTGCCTTTTCCGTGAATAAACCCTCTCTCTTGGTGCGTTTGGTGTGGAATGACCCACTATTGAAGAGTCGGAGAGCAAAGACTAACAACCCTTTAGTGAAGGTTGGAGATCGTTTTGAGGAAGGAAACGCAATAAAACCCATCGGAGTGTAAAATCATGGGGGATGAAATTTAGGTCGGTTAATTTTACTCTGCCAGTTCGAAAACGAAGTTTCCTACTCCTTGTTCTTTTTAGAAAAGCCGGAACTATCATTGCGGGTACTCTGAACTGTTCCTAAAATTTACTCTGCTAACAATGCCATTTGTTTTTCTGGGCTGTTATCATAGTACTGGCAGCGTCACTGTAGGTGGCCATACAGTGAAGCATGCAGTGTAAGCAGAAGAATCAGACTGCTTGGGCAAACAATTCGCGTGAAGAAAGCCTGAGGGAGACTAGTTGAAACCCGGGCTCGGAAGTAAAAACTCAACCAGTACGAGACTGCCTCTGGATGTCTTTTGTCTGTACACACAGGGTGCACGGTGGTGGCAAACGAGTGTTCCAGTACGATAGAGAATTACATAGACGCAAACTTCGACGAATGCTGCAGCGTAGCGAACCCGTTTGCCTTACGCGAGACCAAAGCACACATGACCCATAAACGACAAGCAGCGTTGTTTACACGGCTTGGAACAGTTTGCGCGCGCCAAATACGCGTGTATCGTGTCCCTGTGAAACAACCCCAGGGCAAGGGTACGTGCTCCGAGTGAGATCTCGTTTACCGAGCTCCGCACAGAACTAACAACGCGCTTGGAACGCCTGCATTATACGTCGAAAGTGCGAGGTCTAAAAGAAAAGTGAATCCTTTGTACAGCCAGCTCTTCGCGTCTTGAATAACTTGAATGTAAGCAGGACGCGTGTTATTTTAAGAGCGCTTGCCTTTGCTATTTACGCTTGTCAAGGACGCGGGTGTTTGCAATGAAGGTCAAGGTAGATAGATAAACAGGAGGAGGGAAAGGCAGGGATGTTAACCAGAAAGGTGTTCCGGTTGGCTACCCTGCACTGGGGAAGAGGGATTATGGGATTAAAAGGAGGAAGAGAGAAGGAGAAAAAGGCATAACACACACACACGCACAACGCTGTCACAATTTGTCACTCAATCCAGTCGCTCTCAAGTAGGCAAAGGGTGCCTTGTATGCCTTGAGGGCAGTCGACTGCTGTGGCCACGGACCGAGGATCTTTTGCTCTGTTAATGGGCGAGGATCGAGGCGGTCTAGGGCACAACACAGTGTATGTCTTGCACTCGCAAATGCAGGGCACTCACAGAGGAGATGAGCGATGGTCCCCTCACAACCACAGCTCTCACAGGCAGGGCTGTCGGCCATCCCCATCCGGAAAGCATAGTAACTGGTAAATGCAACACCGATCCATAAACGGCATAACAGTGTTGCGTCGCGACGTTCTAAGTTACGTGGAAGATGAAGGCGCAGTTCAGGGTCCAGTGCCCTGGGGCGGAGGTTGCAAAACTTTCCCGTCAATTGACCAGAATAGTAACCGCGTGACCACACTACATCACATAGCAACAGTGGGCGCATAGCGCCTCAATCGATACCTTTACTTTCGATCCGTTATATACGTGCCAGTATAGCGACCATAAAATTGCCCCCCCCCCCCTTCCCCCCCACCCGGGTCCACCATTTGCATAAAATTTGGGGCCACCCGTTTGATGCAGAATGTTCGAAGTGGTGTCAGATCACTTAGGCATGCCCCTGAGGACAAAATTGCCAATAGAGATGAAGCCCAAAATATGTGTTGGATTCGCAACGACGGTCTTTCTTTCCCCAAACCGTGCATTGCGAGGAACTTCAAACGGCCATCACGGCCAAACCGTTGGCCGCAGGGGGTTCCGAATGGTGTAAAACAATTCACCGTATTGTGATGCACACGTTTATAACATCTATTAACTGATGTAACGAAAAAATATACCGGCTATAGCGAAGGTGGCTGTAAATCGCAATTATAGCGTAAAATCCATGAGGTAGGCGGCTGTGCCTGTGTCTTAGAAGGGGCCCGCGTCTGGTTGAATTTGGACTTCTCCACGTTTGCTGAGCACAGCGATGTAAACACTTGAAGCTCCAATAGCTAACGCTCTTAAGTCAAGCACTGAGGCAGTGTTGGCGGAATTTTTTTTTGTATTTCAGGAAATTGAGAGGTGGATGGTGGATGGTGTGGCTTAGAGGGGTTAACGTCCCAAAGCGACTCAGGATATGAGGGACGCCGTAGTGCAGGGCTTCTGAAATTTCGACCACTTGGGGTTCTTTAACGTGCACTGACATCGCACAGTACACGGGCCTCTAGAATTTCGCCTCCATAGAAATTCGACCACCGCGGCCGGGATCGAACCCGCGTCTTTCAGGTCGACAACCGAGCGCCATAACCACTGAGACGCCGCGATGACTTCAGGTGAATAAATTATAAATAAACAAACTGCATGACGTTCATAGCCACATTAGTAATATTTTGCGTGAAGTATCTTCCGTTCAAAACATAGGGTCCACTTCTTAAACGACGGCTAGGAAATAAAATGTTGTTTAGTCTGGGGTGTTTCCGTAAAGCGGTTTCTTGCGGTTTCACAGAGTTTATTTTTTCACTGTAGTATTTTCGCCTGTGTAGTGCCTGTGCAGCCTTGTGTCATATTTGCGATTAGCACTCTTTCCAGCAGTTAACGTCATGCACTCACTAGCCCGTCAATATGTCCTCCTGGAATATGCTTTAACGTCAAAAAAGGCGACTTCCTGTTCATTACATACGTACGAAAAGCTGGAGCTCTGTCTTCATATTCGTTACGTTATACAATGCGTTATGTACTTAACCGCGGCCTTATAGCCTTACATAATTCCTGAAAAAAAAAACCTGTTTTGATTGCTACGTGAGTTTTTTTTTTTTAAAAAGAACCTGCGGAGCGTTTTACCCCGCACTTAAGAAATTTGCTGCTGCGCTTGCAAAGCTGAATGCTGGTATGAGCCACTCCTAAAAAAAAAATCCGCGAACATCTAAATTTTATGAAAAGCAATCTGCGCTTTAAAAGCGGGATACTTTGTGGCGGTGGCCGCGTGGTCTGACAAAACGAATCTTCTCAGTTTGCACTGACGTTGGTTTAAATGACGCTCGGAGCGCTGAGATGTGAACGCTTTTCTGCTCGCTTCCATTCGGCTGAAATATTCAGCTTTGAAGGACATTGATTTCGGCGTAGACTTCACTGCTTTTTGGGAACGGTGTTCGCCTAACTTTGGTGAAAATGGGAGGTAAAAGCACTTCACGCTCCAAAAAGCCTGGTAAGACGTTAGTGTGCATCCAGGCGAAACTGTCAGAGCCTTCGAGGACGCTTTGACTATGACAAGTTCTTAGAGATGTTCGGCCGTGGGAAACATTGCAATTTTTATGCCAGAAAGGCTGAACGCGTCACTGCATGCATATCCCAAATAGCCTCAGGTGCCTAACGCATTTGCGTATGCTCTGTTAGTTGGGTGCTAAACTGAACCGACGGTGCGCAAGGGATCGGCAGCCTACTGGCTGACAAATCCCAAGAGCTGCCTTATTTGCATAGAACACGTGTTTTCTGGATTCTGTACTTGCCGCCTCGAGTCAGATGTCTTTTTATGAATTGGCTCACATTGGGTGAGCACATCTGGATGCGCTGCATGGCTGATTCTATGTGACAGAGGACCGCAAATTATGTCGTGAATAGCCTCTCCGCTAAAGTTATAAGCTAAGCGATAGGCTGTCTTGCGAGGAGGAGACACGTATTATTTCCCTGCCGTAATTTCGGCTTTCATACGCATACTTTTTATGGTATACGCAAGCGTACAAACCACCCTAATGGCTATGAATTGTTGTAATCAGTCCCCATAAGGAAATTCGAGATGGAATGCGTGTCTGGAAGCAGGCAGTACATGACTGAGGGGCGTGGGAAGACAGAGGAACGCCGTGAGCTCGTAAAACGGCTGAGAGTGAGCCGTATAATGACTCCCCTCTATATTGCCTGTGCCCTGAGGGTATGAATGAATGAATAAATAAATAAATAAATAAATAAATAAATAAATAAATAAATAAATAAATAAATAAATAAATAAATGGTGACACTCCCTCTTTAGCGCGAAAACAGTAGTTTGTGGTAAGCGGTTGACTTCGGTGGAAAGGGAGATGGGGGTGGTATGCCGGGAAGCGATTATTGTAATGGTAAACTGCTGCAGGCTGCCATTGGAGCAAACCGTATTGGCTCAATAATTACTCCACTTTCAGGAACCAGGTGTGAGCTTCTGGGTGGTTCCCTGGCAAAGTGCTCATAGACATCAGGCTTTAGACTGCCAGTACGTTATGGAAGACCTGATACGACGCGCTCTTCAAGGCTTTACAGAATGCCTGGATTGAATTGGATTGGATTCTGCCATGTACCGGGGGCGAATCCTCAGCGCACTCATTTAAAGTCGGAGCAACGCCCGGCTTCCTTGCGCTGGGACTTGTGGCCTGTGCAAGCTTAGCGCATCTTTCCAAGCTGAGATAACGTCAGTTAGCCCTAAACTGAAGTCAGTAGCGAAACAGGATCGGTGGGGTCAGTAGCACTGCCGCTGCAGGCTCGCGCATGTGGAGTCGAGGCGCGAGAATAGTTACATGTCAGTTATCGCCTGTCCAGTTTGTTATCAGGATGCAACAGAGAGGTTCTGTATTTTTCTGCGAGTCCCTTGCTGCTAATCATTATGGTGAGAAACATACGACCGACTGAGCGTCGCATTATTTTTCTCGAGGCTTTCGATTGCACGACTGAAACTTATAAAAACAACAACAAAAGTTTGTAAAAAGTAATGCACATATTTTTTTTTTTACTTTTACTCTTGCGCAGTGACGCTTTCACGAGTCGTTTATAAAGCTCTGCGTCGACCTTGCCAAAAGGAACCAGACTGCACCGCTAGCTTGTCAGTTGTATATTGGAGCACTAGTACCGACCGTCAAGCTCTAAATCTTTGTAAAGTAAGGAAACGCCTTCGCATCACCTTTCAAAATCGTTGATCTTTAGGGAAGCAGTAAAGGCCGCACTATACGAGTGAGGAGCAAGCCATGAAGCCTGGCCGCCTTTGGCGAAGACGGTACATGCTACTCAAAGCCCAGAAGACAGCCTTCGTGCTTTGTGACACAACGAGGTGTTCAAGATATGTAAGGGCGATATAATTTAAAAATGCCGTCGTAAATGTGCAAACGTCCAAAACGTTCAGAACACACTGCTTATCCACTGCGGCGCGATGTTCTGTCTAGAGGTCCAAGCACGTGGCCGAGAACTATGGCGTCTCACTACACAGTGCAAACACGTGAGCAACGGACGGATGGCAGGCTTCACAAGACGATGCCATTATTCATTTCAGGAAAGACGACAGTCGCAGTCACAGTACCAAGTTTTTAAAAGGGGCAACGCATGGATGGCTGACTACCGGGAACACTGGATGTTAGCAGGTGTTTTAGAAGAACTTTTTGTTGGGCTAGATGGTGCATTTTGTAACGAAAGAACTGTAGCGCAACCAAGACGAACGCAAGAAAGAGGCACACAGGACTAGCGCTAGTCATGTGTGCCTATTTCTTGTGTTCGTCTCGGTTGCGCTACAGTTCTTTTGTTACCAGGTGTTGTCCTTGTTAGCGAATACGTAATGCTCATTGCGTACTGAAAAATCACATTTTGTTAATAATAAATAGTAATATTCGATGCGAAAAGAACGGATGCATTACTGCGACCGGCTAGACAAGGATTTATGTAATAGTAACAACTTCACGCCACACTAAGTTGCCAATGGCTCAAGTCGTACTGCAGTGCGCGCACTTAGACGACGCGATCTGTTAGCCTTCATCATGGTGACTGCGAAAAGCATGATAATAGTTCATAATATTTTACTGCTCAAAAAACGAAGCAAGAAGTGAGGCAAAAAGTACGTGGGCGCCACAAGCACTGAATATTTGTGGTCGATAAAAAACTGAGGGGTGTTCCCTCAGGCAATGTTTACGGGCACATGACTTAACTTCCCGGCAATGATCGTCCCTTGCTTTGACGAACAGTGGTTAAAAAGTAAAACTTGAATAGAAATATTGTCATAGCCCTGTAATGCCTTGGGCGTTTCCTGGAATCCGTTCTTAAAGAAATGAGAGGCGCCTTTAAATTATTACGTTCTGTAGTTAAGCCTCCTCGATGTGTAGATACAGAGTGGTTTTTGCATGAAACAGTGAAGCGCCTGTTTTCTGGACGAAATTTCTGTACTGCTTGACTCCCCTGGGAAATTTTTCGTCTAAAAGAACAAGTTTTGTGAACATTGAAATACACATGCAACATTTTTGTGGCATTTCTTGATCTGTCTTCTTTTAGCTAAGGCGTGATGTAGAGAACAGCGGCTTTGCCGACATTAGGCAGTGCCAATAATGACAGGACGGAAGAAACTGCCGCTTCTTGCATTCGTGAAACCGCACAGATAGGCAAAGCTCAGACGTCTTTTCGAGCTGTTTCTGTGATACTTTAGCCAAACATGCCATGTCTGTACATAATAGCGCGCCAGTTCTGCGATAAACTAATTTACCTGTTCGTCATGAGCACTCCAAGCAGTAAAATCATTACGCAGCGAAAATAGATGTAAGCATTTAGAACTTCGGCAAAGTTCTTTTCTCTCATAAAAAGATGTTAAGCGATAAACAGTGAAAAATATCTACAAATTCATTGCGCGCTGTCCCAAGACAAGAATTCATAAATTTTAAGCGTTTCTTCAGCAGTTCGTGGCCATACGCGAATAGTAATTACGTCTTCCGACGGTATCATTGCACACACTAAAAGGTAGCCAGCTTTGACAACATGAAATCCTCTCTGCACCGCTGTAACATATTTACAGGCTTGATCGAGTGCACCTGGCTCCGGAAACACTTTGTTTAGCCTCAGGCTGTGTCGTGCGGTTGAGCAAAGTTCTCCCAGACTGTTCGCAGACAGTTCCCGGACAGTTTCCAAACTTGACTGCAACCCAGTGCACGATAAGGCAAACGCCGCGTTAGCAGATGGCTCTCATTGAAATTGTGCTCAGCTTGTGTCGCTCGCCCGGCTTAAGTGGACACGACTGCTGGTTGCGTTATACTGCTGTGCGTTAAGCGCTGGTCGGGGCAAGTCGTTAATGGAGGGTTTAATGCATGGCTAAGAGTCTGAGAATGCAACCGACGAACGGTGTCAAAACGTCCTGCTCGCTGTTTCTATGCGCAGAAGCGTCGTGCATTCGGAAGTGCAGTGCATTCGATTTCGCTCGCGATACTTGCGCACACAAGAGTGTACTTTCATTTGTTCATCTTTTGAGCTTATAAATAGTGCTTCTCGGTGTACGTAGCTTTGTCATTTTGCCAGCGCTGTGGCACGTGCCACAAATGGCCCCGATCCCAATCGAATAATGCCGCTCTCAATTGCGACGTCGCGAGGTACGCATCACAGCACTGTACCGCGTCCTTCATTATCATAATATTAAAAATTATTTTCGCAACTTACCCGTCGCCGTCTTCGGCGGTGTACACGCACAAAATGCAAAAAGCGAATGTCTTGTACGCAATGATGAGGATCTTCACAATTACGACGAAGAGTCCAGAAACAAGCGCCAGCCTTGCATCCACTGACTGACCATTCGCGGTCAGTGCTGACACTGACGTTCACCGTACAGCTACATCGGTATAGCGTCGATGGCAAGGTAGTTCGGGTACCAGTTATCCGAAGTGTTCGATGCTCTGCAGGCATCTGATGCGATATGGCGTCGTTTTGGTGATGGCAGATGACATGGTTTGGTCAAGGGCAGGTTAGGGCAAGCATCATGGAGAGTGTCAGGCTTCAGTTTGGCCAGCTTACGTCGTAGGGACACAACGTCCGCCTTCACCCCACTACGAGCTCGTTGTGTCGATATACGTTCGTGGGGATTGAAATGTTTCTCAAAAGAACGCACATTCAGCCAACAAACGTGAAGACATCAACTCCTTTTTGCGGGATGGCGCCTGTCTACTTCTCTCACAGTTCGGTGTCAGGTGGAAAACGAAAAGCTGCTACTTTTTAGCGGTTGCTCCCGTAGCGGAGCGGCAGCCCATCGCACAAGGTGAAGGCGTCGTTCACTGACAGCTCTGGCTTGTTCAAAAAACACACGCATTCACATATTTCGATACTGCGCCTGATAAAGTTCCAAAACAAGAAAACAACGTAACGCAAAGCGCTGCTTTGTACGCAAATAGGCGGCCTCATGCTGCGGCGTTTTCCAAAAAATGCTCGATAGATGGATGGATACGGTTGAACCCTTTGAATCGGGCGGTGGCTCAAGCCACCTAGCCATGGTTTATGAAATTTCCTCCTTGATTGGCGCCGGCGCCACCGTGCGGCCGCTTTTGGCAGCGCACTAAAGTCGCCCTTAGAGTTACGGTGAAGTTTCATCACCACAAAGTGCTATTGACGGACTGCACCAATATTACAAGTGTGCAACCTTTGATTCCTTCTGCTAGGGGCGGGAGCGAACACGTAGTGAGATGCTGAAAGCATGCGCGGCGTAGACCACTAGTTATCCCATAGGATTTATTATATAACTTACGCCTCGCATATCAGTGCTGACCGCAACAAATAGATCAGCCAGACGAATAAATGAAAACAGAAAGTAAAAAGCCTCATAATTTTTTGAAAAGGATTACGTCTACTGCATGATGAAGCATGCGTTTGTATGCGCTTTACATTTTTGTGTAGCCTCTCTAATCTTTCCTTAAAGCAAGATTACGATGACGATGTCCACGTCTCCGAACATTCACGGCGACTCAGGCGGACGTCTGCCGTAGTTCGATAGGCTCAACAGTGTTGCAGTTTGCGCAAGTGCGCATTGCTTACTATAACAATTATGTCTTGCACACGCTCTAGGCGTCCCTGAACTTCAGGACGACAATGCCAACTCTGTGCTGGAGCAGCCTGTGCACGTTGCGCCACTGTCTGTCGGGCTTTGTTACAAGAATAGTCCGGTGCTAGTTCCATCCACCACCTTCAACCCATGCTTCCAAAAACATAGGGAAACCCTACCCGCTAAGCCTTTTTCTCTTCCGCTGCCTTAGTTTTCAATAAATGATGCCAGAATATACTTCGCTGAGGTGGGTTCTCTCGACAGCACCTTCACAATACTTGAGTGCCTGCAAAGCATTATACTACTCTCACCTTCTTGGGGGTGCCAGAAGGACAGCCCGACTGGACTCTACTACTAATAAAGAACACTTCTTACTGCACTGCCTTCTTTACAGAATGACTGCAACGAAAAGGTCGCTGGGTGAGCTGGCAAGCTTATTACCTTGGCGGTGGTTCTCATAGCCTCGGGCTTCTTCCTATTTTCTGAGGCAGAGTGCGACGGACACGTAACCGCACTTCTGCTTCAGACTTCGGGTTTTGTTCTTAGCTACGACCGAACCATGAAGTCAAGCTGTTTCCTCCGCCGAAAGCAATGTTGCTTCGTAATGCTCCCGCAGCAGACGAAAGGAATATCCGCGGCTAAGTGCAATGCTGGCGACTGCCTCTTGCGGGCCTTCGTCCACTGTGATGGCTCAAGGTTTTTCGAGTTGGGTAACTGTTGCTCTCGCCAGAGGGGATAATAGCAAGAGCGAGGAGTTACTCTTGCAGTCCTTCTTTAGAACTTTATATACGTCAGGGAAGGAACGCGCCCTCGCATGCCTATTACAAAAACCGTGTGTGGTACATTAGGAAAGGTATTGTTACGAAAGCTAAAAAACAAGAAGACATGCGACAGTAAGAAGATGCAGTTTCTGGGCGCGTCCTGTGTGTTCTGAAGCAGCCTTCATTAGAGCGCGCTTGACCAATTCGCACGCACCCTAAGCAGCATAGATAATCGGACCAATGTTGAAATGGATTATTTTATTTTGGTCCTTTGTAGAACTGGCCTATGCCAATATCTTTCCAATACTGGACAGATTACCTGTACCGCTTGGGAGCTTGGTGCGCACAGTGTCAGGCCTAAAATTGAAGGTCACTTTGTAAATTCCAAAGTGTGTTCGGCGAAAGCCTGTGCCCATTCGGACACTCGCTGCTGCCGCTTTCTTTCCGCTTCCCTGGCCTTGGTGCCAGGTGACATGTTAGCCCGCCGCATGCGCATTCGCTCATTTTTCTTCTGGCGTTTGGTATCGGGGGAATCCACATTCTTGGGGCGCTTCTCCGAACCGCTTGCCGTGGAATAATCACCGGGCCGCTTGGGGGCCATCCGAATAACTCGGCTGCTGCATCGAGACGTCTGACGAAGGCGCGTTGCCGCGCGGGCCGCTGTGCCGTCACGTGATTGCTGAGAGGGTGCGAGGGGGAGAGGCCGCAGCTGGCAGCGTTCCTGGGCACGGACGGACGGACGGTCGGACGCCGTGTGAGCCATTAAAGGCTTTCGCCTTAATATACCCGCAGGTTATCCTGGAACAGAAGTGTCTATACATGGCACAAAGCCCCGCCTACGAGCGTACCGGCAAGACAATGTAGGGATGCATGTGTGACTTATCGTCCTCATATCGCGCCTTTCGGGAAGAGAGTGGTCTATGCCACCCTTTTTGCCCTGTGAAAAAGGCGCATAGATTGAACAGACAGGTGCGTAAACGAAAAGGAGCGACACTGCGACACCATACGAAGGAAGACAAGGCACTCAGGCATCTATTGTCGTGGTTGCGGATGTATACCGAGGCTGGAGAGCCGTCGCACGCTGTACAGGAGCCCTGGTGGAATTGCGCTTGATGTTGTTCTGGAGTTTAGAGAAATGAACAAAGATAAAGAAGGATATGTCGCCAGGTTTTTGTCAAGAAAACAAGTTTGCACACCTGCGTGGGGATGATGCAAGAGCACATCTTCGTGAAAGAGTTTGACGAGCCCGTCACTTTGTTGTGAGTGAACTGTATTTCTTTTTGGTGTACCTCTTGCACTCTCATTATTTTCGTGATAGTAGGAATTTGCCCTTTTTTGTTTCCTTGCTCTACAGTCGCCCACTTTTTGAAAAGTATCGCGCGGGCGTCGACCGGCCAGATAGTCAGTGCTTTATCGCGGCGCGGAGGAGTGATGTCGACGAGAATAAGAGCGTGCACGCTAAATTCACCGCCCCACGAGTGCCGTCTGCCGGGCTATTCCAACATGGACGACACAACCCCTGCCAGTGTGTGGTTTTTCGCTAGTGAGCTATGACAAAGTTATCATGTGAGCGTGAACTAAATGCTATCAGAAGAGGTGCGACCTGATGGCACGAATGTAGCAAGCTTTGGTCTTCCTATAAAATGCACTGCTCACGAGTCAAAAATGATAATGTCCTTTTTGTTGTGTATATATGGCCTTTCCCTGGGTTGCTGTTGTTTAGTAGCTGCTCATTAACGCTATCGCGTCAAACTCTTAAAACGAAGCTTGAGTGTGCACGGAATTTTTTTTCCATGCTTTAAATATCTGGTGCATGCGCACTGCAGAGGCATAGACCAAGCAAAGAATTAAATCAAGGTAGATAGATACTCGCTATTTTAGCTGAGCAATGAAGTGCGCCACCAAAATAACCATCGCAGGGGGGTTGTGTCGCGAGTGTTGGAAGAGCCCAGCAGACGGGGCGGGGAACTTAGTGGGCGCACGCTCATTCTCAGCGATATCGCCGCTCCGCGACGTGAGAAGGCGCTGACTAGCCGGCCGGTTGACACTCGCTAGTTGCTTTTAACAAAGTTGCCGATTGTATGGAAACCAGTAATGCACCACGTCCTAGTCAGCGCACTGGCGCTGTCTTCGTTGCGCCTTTCGTCCCTGAGTAGTTTCAACCGCCTCAGAAAAGACCAAGGTTCCAGTCAGGACTTTTGTCTAGGCTAGCTGGTGCATTGCTATTTGAAGGAAAGCATAGCGCGAAAGAACGTGAAGACGGGGCAGCGCCCGTCCTGTCTTGTTTGTTCTTTCTTGACCACGTTTATCCGCGCTGTTTTTTTCCGTCATTTAGCAAGACTCGAAGCAAAAGTAAAACTTGCCGTGAAAAAAAAAAGGTTTTTCGGGTGTGTGGTACGCTTGGGATTTGCTTTATTGTGGTACAAAACTTTCATGAACCTGTTGAGAGGGCTGAGTTTTATTTTCCCGATAGAGAAATACGTTCAGTTCAGTATTAGCAACAAGGAGGTTCAGAAATATATTTTGGTAAACGTAACTTACAACGTTATTATAGCCCATATTGTGGGCCAGCGCAAAACGGACAACGGGCCTCGGAAAGAGAAGACGACACGGGCGCTGTCTAGCAACTGAATTTTATTGGAAAACCATGTGAAATATATAAGATGAAAAATACACGAAACCAAAAAAAAACAAAGAAAAACAGAAACACATCGAAGATTAGACAGCGGAGGAAGATTCTTTTCGAGGAAGGCTATCTCATTTCTCTGCAATGTCACGGATGGTTTCGCCACACACGTGTCAGTGTTCTTAGGGATGCAATAAGCTTCAAAGACTTTCCTACCTACCTGATTGCGGCTGTAGTATTGGATCTCAATATTATGCAAGTCAGGCAGGCAAGGGTTGTCATTTTGATCTTTGAAATCGCGGCAATGCTGCGCTAGGTTGGAAGAAGGGGATTTTTTCAGTGCACAGTTTGACACGCAGATAGGTTTATGACCTGCAAAAAAGGTGTCGTGTATAGGTTTTCTTTGTCTTGCGGAAAGGTTTATTACGGCCAGACGGGAAGGTGCATTCAGATCAGGCTAAAAGAGCACGAGAATTCGCTCGACATTAAAAAAAAATCTCCTCTTTCCAATCAACCTAGTGCAGCATTGCCGCGATTGCAAAGATCAAAATGACGACCCTTGCTTGCCTGACTTGCATAATACTGAGGTCCAGTACTACAGCAATCTGGTAGCAGGGAAGTCTTTGAAGCATATTGCATCGCTAAGAGCACTGACACGTGTGTGGCGAAACCATCGGTGACATTACAGAGAAATGAGATAAGAATCTTCCGTCCACTGTGTAATCGTTGATGTGTTTTTGTTTTTTGTTTGTTTTTTGGTTCCCTGCGTTCTTCACCTTATATATTTCACGTGGTTTTTCAATAAAATTCAGTTGCTAAACAGCGCCCGTATCTTGTTCTCTTTCCTAGGTCCGTTTTGCGCTGGCCCACAATATGAATTACTTCCAAGTAGCCCAACACAACGTACTCTTAAGTTATTATAGCATTCTATCCTGTTTTACGTGGAAATGTGATAGACGAGTGGGCAGACGTACGCGCGCAGGTAAGGGCTGTTTTCTATGTTTGGCACTTTCTTGTTGCAGTTTTCTGATTGACTGCAAATGTAGTGTCGCAAAAAGGGGTCTACAGACTGGAACCAAAATCGCACTGTTTGCATGGACTCAAGAGATGATTTTTTCATATTGTACTAACCCTAATCCCCAGGCAAGTCGAGAATGAAAAATACTCTCTGCCACGTTCACAACAATAAGGCTCAGAACATCATATTGTAGCATCACCAGAAAACCCAATAAATGCGCATTGATTTTTTTTTCGCTCCGAGGCACCACAAAGCCGATGGAGCAGGAAGCACTGCTCGAAAGCTTCAGTGCCAACTACCAGTGGGTTTGGACGTCTCAGGTATAGGAAACCGTGTCAGAATGCATGATTTTGATCTAAGCTTCGAAGATACAACGAATGGATAACAATCATTTGTAGAGACTACTTCTGCTTTTCAGTGAAATAGCGGGTCAATACGCGCAGCAGAACAAGCTTTCATTGCACGTTCTACAGAGTTTATCCTCAGACAAATTTTCCACCTGAGTTCATGGTGCCTGTCGTAAATTTATACACGTCTCGTTGAGTGGTAGCTAAACTACGGACAACTTAAGATTTAAAGAAGTAATTACGACATTTTCACTAAGCAGATAAGCAACCACTTTCTTGTACGCGGTTAACAAAAAATCAAGTTTTTTAAACTCACGCTATGGAATGCTATGAAATTTTGCTAATGAGGACAATTAAATTAGACGGCTGCTCACGCAAGATGACCTTGCATCATGTGATAGAGTTCTGATTTAAGAGCCATTAAGTTGCCTGCTTCATTAAAACGCGCTGATTCTGTACAATTCAAAGGCTCCTGGACTCTTCGAAACGCCCTTCTCTAGAGATCATAATGAGGTCTGAAGGAAATATAGGAAACATGAGCTTCTGGCCATGCGTTCCATTTGATAGAGGCATATTTCACGAAATATTAGCGAAAACAGGGCTATCATTGAATCTTCCAGCACAAAAATGCTATTCAGGTCAAGTTTATTTTTTGTTCAGAGACAACTTCGTAGACATATGCGCACAGATATCCTTCAATAAACCTTCGCCTAATTAGGGGCCAGCCATCTGGCCCTTTAGCTTTATTCAAAAAAGAAGGTAGACATAAAACGATGG
Source organism: Amblyomma americanum (assembly GCA_030143305.2). NCBI lineage: Eukaryota > Metazoa > Arthropoda > Arachnida > Ixodida > Ixodidae > Amblyomma > Amblyomma americanum. The sequence goes on from JARKHS020035226.1 coordinate 54,536, forward strand.
ATGCTAAGTTCCTTTTCTAAGAGCTGGAGGGAGAAGCAAGGATACTTCTTTTTTTTTTTGGAGTCGAGGCCCGGTGTCTGACAAGCGAGTAGCGGATATGGTTGCAGCTTTGCCAGTTGCACCTTGGTATGGCTCAAAAAGCTAACTTCTTCAGGAAGTATGGCCAATTTGAGAGAAGAAAACACACGATTACGAAATAACAAAAATAATATCTCCTTATTCACTGCTACAGCGCCATGAAACGACAGCATATTTTTGAAGTATCATCAGCTTATCAGTGTATATCTTGCCTTCGAGCTTCATTTGTGCACGAAGTGCCCTTCGGGGCATAAAAATCCCTGCCAAGGCTGCGCTGGAATTGCGGCTTTGTCTATATACACTAGAAGTTGAGTTTTTTTTTTTTTGAGCTGACGAATACCTCGCGAAGGTTTTCTGAAAAGCATCGAAAAATAAAATAAACAAAGCACGAACCTTATGAATTGCAACCCAGTGCTAATGTCAGAAGAAATAAAGCAGAATCACCGTTGCTTTCTAGAAAGGAACGTTAAAGTGCAGTGCAGTTAGCTGTTGCTGTTGTACAGGCTGGTCATGACGGCTCATCACAAATGTCTCTAGAATCTCTAATTGTATTTACCTGACGAACCTAAAGTACGCTTGAACCAAGACAGGCTCTCCTGAGCAATATCTGTTTTTGCTGTTGGTGCGCCTCGTATGCGATTGGTCAAAACATAGTAGAGCCGACCAGAGCACCGCGTAGGGAAGAGAAACCAGTTGCGCTGGCGGCTAAGCCGAAAGGAGAGTTCGAAGAATTTGTAGCAGGGTGTGCCGGACTTTTAAACAATCCAGGTTTTAGACTTTGCGAAGGTCAACAGACGACAGCGAAAGTTGAACAAATACCGCCCCCCCCCCCCCCACCCTCGCTTTTATTCCTCTGAAAGGCGTATGTTCTAACCCACTCGGACGGATCCACATAGATCACGCGACCGTTGTCTGCGCGTTCTTATTCGTCAGCATGCTTGAATGACTCACCTTATACGTAAAGAACCCCCCTTTTTTGTCAACAGTCATTTCATTTATTTTTTAGTAAGAGCACATGCACTGCGCAAAAATATGGTGATAACAAGCCAAATATACGGCGCAAAAAATCAAGAAAATCTGTTATTCAGCGGTCGTTGGGGCGTGCCTTTCTTGTAAGTTAAATTTTTGTCTTTTTTGAAAGGATCTACTGCATTATTGTACGACTCCAAGACGTACCTAAAAGTTTTCTTTGTGGTTTATTGTCTAATCGAATACTCTCTTCAGCCCTCCTGGAAATTTATTATACCTGTTCTCCCAAAGCTCTTAAGCCATAGCAGTTGTAATAAGGAAGCTGGTTGTGTGCTTTCATTACAATTTCACAGTTGTTCTGAGCTCACTAATACCCCATATGATTTTGTCAGAACACGCATCAAGAATGCGAAAATTCTCACACTTTAGAAGGAATAACTACCGAGATAATTGCGCAAGAAGAACTTCTTGCTGACCTAGCTGGTACTATTAGACTTCATAATGCATTACCAAAATGGCGATACGAATACTTAGCGACATGGAATAGAGACTCTGTTGCACTTACCAGCCTGCGTCGTGTTTCTCTTTGCTAATGTTTCCTTTCATTTGAGGTAAATTATGTAAAACTAAAATTTACTTCGCTCTTCCCTCCACTTACCCACGCAGCCGGTTCTTCACGTCAGCAGTCGCCAAGGTCCTTTCATTTTTTTGCAATTCTTTCTTCTGAAGTCATCAAGCAGCCCCTACTGACAGCAGAAATGCGCGACCTTCTCGCAATGAGTGCCTCCGTTTCATGTTGCAGGATTCATCGGTTAGTAATATTGACCGGCCTCTTACAATTTGGCATATTTAGTGCTTAAGCATTACCAGTTCCATTCCGAGAAAAACCGGGCGTGTGCCTGTGTGTGTACTCGCAGATGGTACAGAAAATCTCAGCGATGGTGAGCAAAACGGGTGGCGCCATCAGGCGACCGTATGACGCACACAGCAAGCAGAGCACCGCCACTTCAGACAATCCTATACATGTCATATATATATATATATATATATATATATATATATATATATATATATATATATATATATATATATATATATATATATATATATATAAATGAAGTGAGGGGCTACTTGACAAACATATTAAGGAAGCCAACAGTCACCGAAACCAACGTACATAGGGGAATGTTTCTTTTTTTATTAATATCTAGTGCCAATCAATTAGTTTTTAAAGCAAATTACTTATAAAGCAGCAGAAAAAACAACCATGCCGCCGGTGGGATCCGAACCCACGACCTCCGAATATCGCGTCCGGTGCTCTTACCAACTGAGCTACGGCGACGGCTGTCCAATCTGCTGCTTTCGTGGGTATTTATGTTTTGCGTGTAAGCGAACCTTGAGAGTGTTCACCAGCGCCACCCTCGTCCATAGCGGTGGACGTAGCACGTCCTGTAATACCGCAAGTGCGACGTAGAACGTCATCTAACGGCGAGGGCGGAAACTGTGCGAGAGCCCTCTTATGCTACCTATGGCATCAAGACTGCCAGAACCGAGACCCCCGTTAAGCTATTAGCAGACAAGGCAAATGAAGTGAGGGGCTCGCTTGACAAACATATTAAGGAAGCCAACAGTCACCGAAACCAAGGTACATAGGAGAATGTTTCTATTTTTTTAATATCTAGTGCCAATCACTCATTTTTTAAAGAATATTACTTATCAAGCAGCAGAAAAAACAACCATGCCGCCGGTGGGATCCGAACCCACGACCTCCGAATATCGCGTCCGGTGCTCTTACCAACTGAGCTACTGCGACGGTTGTCCAATCTGCTGATTTCGTGGGTATTTATGTTTAGCGTTATGTTTACACGCTAAACATAAATATGTATGTATGTATGTATGTATGTATGTATGTATGTATGTATGTATGTATGTATGTATGTATGTATGTATGTATGTATGTATGTATGTATGTATGTATGTATGTATGTATGTATGTATGTATGTATGTATGTATGTATGTATGTATGTATGTATGTATGTATGTATGTATGTATGTATGTATGTATGTATGTATGTATGTATGTATGTATGTATGTATGTATGTATGTATGTATGTATGTATGTTTAATTTTCTTGTTTTGTTAAAGGTGCCTTTTTTAAGTTTAACGGAATAATCTCCCGACGAAATGCGTTACTTAAGTTTTAAAAGCTTGTCATGGAATAGATAACTAAACAAGAGAGATAAATTAATTAATAACTAAACGAGTTTGTTGTTTTTGTTGACTATTAATTTAAAATAAGTAAAATGTAGAGCCTGCCTCAAACGTAAATGGCAAGGAATGGTCTCTTTTCGCGGTCCAATTATTCTCCATGTTTAATATCAAGTTTTGTTAGTGCTATTTATGCTATTTCTGGTGATGAAAGATGCGCAAGAGAGGTCGAGAACCGGGCTTCGAAAGTTTGAAATACCAATTAAATATCCGTTTTGAAATGAAACCATACTCTGTAAACATCTGCAAGGGCCATGCGAGAAGGACACGAGAACCCAAAAAGAACAATGCGTTTTTAAATCAAATATCATCATCATCATTATCATCATCATCATCATCATGATCAACCTGACCACGCCCATGGCAGGGAAAAGGCCTCTCCCACGTCTCTCCAATTAAACCTGTCCTTTGGCAGCTGCTCCCGCCTTATGCCTGCAAACTTCTTAATCTCTTCTGCCCGCCTAAACTTCTGCCGCCCCCTGCTACGCTTGCCTTCCCTTCGAATTCACTTCGTTACCCTTAACGACCAGCGGTTATCTCCCCTTCGCATTACATACCCCGCAGAAGCCCATTTCTTCCTCTTGATTTGACTAGGATGCCATTAACCCGCATTTGTTCCTTCACTACTACACGTAAACATGCCCGTGCGTTAAGTTAAACATATGATTCGATTCTGTTCGCCAGGATTAAATACTGTATGATGTGCGGCAGGGAGTTTACTCCAAAAAACCTACATGTGCTCAGATGGGCCTGATAGAATAAAATCACGCACATGATCGGCCCCTTTGTATACCATTTAAAGCTCTGAGGTTTTCTAAAATGAGACAGTACGGATTTAAAGATGTGACATGAGTTCTTTTGCTCTGATAAGGGGTAGAAAGTGACCGCGACAGATACCGTACAGCCAAATTATGTTCCTGAGAGCCTAAGCCGCACTCTAGCAACAGCTCTGTGTTGGCGCGATGTAGGGAAAGGTTTTTTTTCTTTACTCGTATATAAAACCGCAGTTTTTGAAACTGCATGTTATAAAAATCTGGACGTTTAGGGCGACTGTCGCGGCGACGTTGTTTCTCCCGCAAAAAAATTCCTTCATACCCCTGTCGGCTCAGAGAGAAGCGAGACCCAACACGTGTATCTACCCGGCAATGTGGAGAAAGCTGGTCCGCATGCATAACTCGAGGCAACATTCACACTCTCTTGTGCTGGATGCATTTGAATTTTGAAGGAAAGTTAGAAATGACAACCCAAAGTGTAAGTGCTGTCGAATCCGCGGAGATAAACGCTTTACGTGAGGCTCCGAAAGTAAGGAGCTCCGTCTTTCAGCGATCACGGCATAGCTGTCGCACCTGTTTCAAAGGCGCTCATTCAAAGTTCGCAGTGTAGTGGACATTTTGATAGGCGTGTCGCGAGTGCAGCATTCACAGCGTCACGGGTGCTGGCAGGTAGTCCTGACAGCTCCTTCAGAGGGGTATGTGGTGGTTTCACCAAATATGCGCGGGGTCTGCGAGAATCCGGATGTTGAAATTTCGTGCGTGGCTGTAATATATTGAAAATGCGTTGCTTCACACGCGTTGCGTTTCTGTAGCTGGAAAACACAATGATGTGGATGACGTTCTTCAAATGATGTTTTTTTTTGGAACACCACGTTAAAATGCACGCAGCCAATGTAAACCAAACAACCAAGGAAAGAAGTACGCTGCGTTCCATACATCGGGCGCAACGCTCTCAAAGCTAGCGCCCTTGTTTGCGCTGCCAACATCCACGATCAAAAAGTAGTACGTCCTTTGTGCTGAGCGAAACACAGTAAATGCTTTTCCTACCGGGTGATTACGTGATACATTTGCCATGAGCTTGAGTAAATGCGCTTTCACTGCTAGTGACACGCTGTCGGCTTATTGTGTCGTAGAGCACTTGGCCACAGAACATGCGCGGAGTAACACCTCTCCCTTTCTTTTTTCACGCGGTGCACATCCGTACCTTTCACAGCGTCGAACGCGATTTAAGAAACTGAGTAATCCCGACAGCGCAGGTCCTGTGCTGCTGAAGAAGAAAATATGCGCTAACTGCGTTTTTCTGCCTAATTACTTTATTTCAGTGTTTCGAGTTTACCGTAGTTGTGTTTTCGGTCACCTACCACCGAGATGAAAATACAACTGTCGATGTTCGAACAATGTGAAACCTTCAAATGACCCCGGTAATTTTCAAGCCATCTCTTAAATTAACGTTGTATAAAGCAAATAAACCCAGAAATGTGTGATAAAATAAAAATCTTCGCCGATTCTTCTACACCTGCGATTATCAAGTCTGCCTTTCTCGGACATCACTTTTGATTGAGCCAACTGTGGAATATTGCAGTACTATGTTATGAATATATTGATGAAAATGGTCTGCCCTTCTAGTGCGTTGAAAAATACTGCTTATAAAGGTCGTCTTGCGCTCGCAGCGAGTAGATAAGACTGCCGTAAAAAAAAAAATCGATTGCCTTTTCGACATTAAATGCCAGGAAACCAGAAACACCCCGAGGAGGATTCTGCGGATATATTGATTGTTAAAGTACAATCCTGCAAGATGCACAAAATCTGTATTAATAAACTATTTACTTTTGAGGAAAGCGTGCGTCCAGATTTTTTGGGTATGTACTGTGTAATGTTAAACGATATTTATGGAAATATTCTCTACCCTCTGAAATGACCCCTCCAATAACTATTGCTATTATTTAATCAAAGTGTGTAAATAACTCAAAATTAAGCGCTACCTGACAGCTATTGCATAATCAAATCGGCGATTACGCTATCGCATGATGTCTGAAGGAAACGAGAGAAAAGAAATACGGCCACATCGGACAGCCTGGCAGTGTTAAGTTTCGAAACTCATTTAGCTCTGACAGGTTAATCACATAGTTATTCATTAAAGGTAACTGCACAGCGATGTAATGCCAGCTAACTGAGCACTATACGCTAATTCTTGGGCCGCATACCTTTATCTATTCTAGATAGTAACTAAAGTTAGAGAGGCCGATCCGCTAGGGTGTGCGCGCGGTTTCCATATTATGATGATGATGATGATGATGATGATGATGATGATGATGATGATGAATTTTTATGGCGCAAAGGAGTCTGCAGCCAAATAGAGCCATGGCACAAGATATTTTTTCGTTTGCTGAAGGTTGGGTCAGAGAGCCATTTCCCGAGCATTTCACCCTGAATAAGCCGAACACTAGGCCAGGGGAAGCTTGTACCCATTGTATAACCGGTGAATACCAGGCGGCACTGGGGATCGAACCCCGCACCTCCCGCTTGTGAGGCGGATGTACAACCACTGAACCATGAGAATCGGTCGAGGCCACTGGCTGCAAGGGGGTCCCTTGACGACGAAAGGCCGCTGCGTCAGTAAGTTTTATCCGACTATAAGAGATCGTTGAAAACCCGTTGACGTCGTGATGTAGTAGTGGTTGTGGACCTGCGATTCGCGGACTTAGACATTGAGGGCATATCCAAGGCACAATATTGCCAGGTTTGTTCAAAAACTTCCTTATCCTCTTCTTACATTCCCTTCTTCATCCCCTCCCCCACAGATCAGTAGCAGTGTACATCAAGAGTGTCACAGTTACTGCGCTTTTCCTTTCCTCATTCACAAACATCATCTCTAACGCGTACGACCTCAGTGGCACCCCAAGTGGATGGCATCTGGCAGGAACGAAACGAGGAATTTTCGGCGATGTAATGAAAGTCGAGATGCAATACTCGCTTCCTGTGCATCGTAAATGTTCCCTGCAAAAAAACAAACAAACTAGTGTATGTTTTGCTCCTCAAGAATGACTACCGGGTGTAAATAACTTTTTTTTGTAGAGCAGAGATTTAGAGAGGTTTTAGTACAAGTGGCTCTACTGCATAGGCTTTTAAAAATCGACGAGGTTAGAGGGGTCGAATGTGTCAAACTTGCAGGTAAAGCAAGCGAAGTATTTTCGGGCTAGTTTTGAAATGGTGACTTAATCGCCGATTTATATCGAGCTGGCCATTAAACTTTTCCGCAGCGCGCAGCTGCAAGTGAAGGGGCGCATCATGACGTCATCGCAGGCACTAGCATATTTCCAGCGCAAGCAGTGTTGTTTTCAAGGAAGAAAATCGACGCCACCGAAGGCAAAGGCCTCCCAGCGTTGTTTGCCGGCATCCAACTAGGCACGGCAGGGTGTGGTTTGCAGCAGCGCGAATTTGAAATCTTACCTTCTGTGACGTCACTCCAAATTTCTCCGCACTCCTGTGGTGCTTTGAGGAGAAGCCAAAGGTTAATCTGCCATTGCGTCACTATTTTAAATGCCACCGCGAAAACACTTGCTACGCTTTACCAGCAGCCTATATAGATTAGAAGCCTTTAGTAACACGGAATTCTGAAAAATAAAAAAATGGTGCAGTTGCCCTTTCACAGTTCGCCACGTGGTTTGGCGTAGATTTCTGTAAATAAGTACTGCTCGTGAAATACAGATTAAATGGACCTCAGCTGGCGGCAATGAACAAGAAGCTAAGTGATTACACCTGACCGTCAGCGACCGGTAGCACGTGCCGACGTTATCAGTCGTAAGGTATTTGAAATAGTGATCACGAATTTTCGCAACTGCACTAACGAAGCTCGTAGGCCAAACGAAATGTGAAACAGCTTCTTCTGCTTTTACAACCGTGTATACTCGCGTAATGAACCCACACGCATAATGAACCCGCCCGCAACTTTTACGGGCCAGAGTACTTTTTTTCTCTTTCAGGCTTTAGCTTTTTGTAGCGGGTTCCTCAGCGTTGACATTGGCAGCGCACCAAGATGCTGCCCGGCGCCGGTAACATCACCACTCTTTTGTTTATCGTTTGAGTAGAGCTCCTGCAAAAAGGGGGGGGGGGAAGGGAGGGGAAGGAATTTGGGGAGGGGTGCAGCGCAGACCTTGGCAGCGCGCCAAGATGATGCCCGCCGCCGATAACGTCACCACTTGTTTGTTTATCTTTTGAGGAGAGCTCCTGCCAGAGGGGCGGGGAGGGACGCCAAGCTCGGCGAACATGGCAGAGCGCCATGACGTGTGCTGTAAGCTAAGGCTTAAACATTCGCACTACACATTCGTCACCGTCCTGTGTTAAAAAAAAAAAACCTCGCGTAAAAAAACGCGCGCCTGAGCTTCAGGGCCGACGTTCAGCATGCTCGCGTTATCTCGTCGGTATTGGCCGGCGCCACCGGCTACCACAAAATTGCCGGATCGCGTCAAAATGAAGGACTCTTAAACACCAGCGGCACGAATACGTATGACCGCGTGGGTTTGTTGACAAGGGAAGGACGGATGGAGGTATGATATGGAATCTCGACCCTTCCAAAAAAATCTGTTGAAACTTTTTTTCCCGCCGTATTGAACCTTCCCCTCCAAACTGATGTCAACTTTTCTGAAAAAAAAGTGGGTTCATTACGCGAGAATATACTTCTCATATAATATCCACATGTCGTTTTCAAATTTAGTACAGAAATAACCAAGGAAATTCCAAAACTGAATGTTAAACGACGTTTCCTAAAGCAGCTTTGGAAGAAGCTGCACGGGCAGTCTAAATGAAGCACATTGTCTACCTAGTGTTAGGATTGCCCTTATTTGCTACGAGGTAGAAAAACATCTACAAGTTTCATCAAAGAACCATGATTTAACGGAGTAGAAAGACCGGACAATTATCACTGATTACTAGAATCGCTACCAACTTGGCGTCCCTCATAGCTTGAGTCGCTTTGGGACGTTAAGCCCCAATAACCCATAACAACCAACTTGCTCAAATCGCAGCCTTATATACTTCTCTACGCGCACGCTCACCATTACCTTCTTATATATCCCCTGTACTACAGCATGAATAAACAGTTGGTAGCAGCGCTCGGTGAATGTCTTTTTGTGTCCCCTATACTCCGTCCCTCGTCCGTTTTTTTTTTTGCGCTGCCTACTAAACATCTTATACCTCGTCCTGTGCATACAGCGACAATAGTGCATTATGCTTCGTTGAGCGACTGAGAGAAATCAGTGCACTCTAGAGACTAGTGGGGTTGGAGGCCCCACGGTAAGTGCGTCTCCGGCTTGCACCAATGACGTCCGTTTTAAAGGCATATGGATGCTCATGACATTACATGGACCAGCGCGCAAAACCAAGAATGACATACGTATTAGTCATGCATAGGGAGAGACGCTAGAATCATAGTCGGAAACAAATACTACAATAAAGTTTCCCCAGTGTTAAGCTACATGGCTGCCCCTCATTTTCTGCATGAACATGTGTTGTTCTCCATGACGAAATCTCCGCGAGGGATGAAAATTTCACCGTTCTATTGGGTATCATAATTGCACGTGTCAGTATTTCTCAATTGTAGGCCTACGCAGAAAAAGAAGTCAGTGTGCTATTAAAGGGTTTGATACTCCTCTTGGAAAAAAAACTTGAGTGTTGTTTGGCTGGCACGTTCATATATTGGTTTTATTCGGGAGGCTGGAGTGTTAACATGCACTTTAATTATTAAACAAATACATGTTTTCTATAGCTTCGAGCACTACTGTTCTCAGAGCCTCATGAGATATGAAAGGCTGTTTGCCACGCCTTGGATCATCTAATCACGAATCCAGGAGGACCTAGACCGCATGACAAAAAGTGGTCTAAGCTGCCTACCTTCCTCTCATGATTCAGGCGACATTCTCTCTTTGAACGAGGCAAACGCATGAGTTTCGATTTGATCATCTTTTGACAACGCAGACGTCACCATGTCCTTCACACTGTTACAGCAAGAAAGCAGAAACCATAGTTTCTGTTGGGCTCTATGATCTCTATTGAAGAGTGCCTGGTATTGGGCACGAAGTGATTACAGCTTCCATTCAAGGCACGTTCAGTGAAGCCCCTTCCCGAAACAGCGCTGACGTAGACGCCGAAATAAATGCAGAATGTGACGCTGAGAGGAGCGCCTTCGAAAGCGGAATTATGTCTGTTTGCATCCACATGAGAAAAAAAAAAACTAGCTTTCCCAGAGCGCCTAGGTCGATTGCAAACAACGCGGTCATAAACTAAACGGAAAGCGCAGTGTGCCGTAACTAGTGTTTGCAGTACAGGCGACGCCACACACCGGCGACTAAATCCACGCAATTGTGAGAAGTCGAGAGA